>RJWT010022521.1:0-17161 GCA_004365215.1 Cuniculus paca | reverse complement strand
GTGTTTCTTGCATAGAGCATATTGATGGATCCTGTCTCCCTATCCACTATGCCTCTTTTTCTTTCTATTGGTGCCTTGAGGCCCTCTTGCACTGTATTGTCTCTGCCATGCTATTTTCCTGCCATTGGCTCCCTATTTTTCCTCTCCATTCAGTCAACTGGCCCCACTTGATGGTCCCCCTCTGCCCTTGTTCCTGAGACCGTGATCCTTTTTCTCTCTCTCTCAAATGTCCTTTTGTAATTTTTGTAGCGTTGGTTTGGTGGTCATGAATTCCTTGAGTTGTTCTTTGTCATGGAAGTATCTTGTTTCTCTATTAATTTTGAAGGAAAGTTTTGCAGGGTACATCAGTCTTGGTTGGAAGTTGTTTTCTTTCAGGACTTGCATTACTTCACTCCAGCCTCTTCTTGACTTGATAGTTTGTGTTGAGAAGTCTGCTGTGATTCTGATGGGCTTTCCTTTAGAGGTGATCTTTTCTTTTCTCTAACAGCTTTTAATATTCTGTTTTTGACTTGAATTTCTGGAATCTTGATTATTATATGTCTGGGTGTAGATTTGTTTTGGTTATAGCTAGCTGGAGTTCTGTATACCTCACTTATTTGAATGTCATATTCTTTTTTTATGCTTGGGAAGTTTTGATAAATTATATCTGTAAATAAGGTCTTGATGTCATTTGTCTTGACACCTGCTTCTTCACTCACATTTTTAATTCTTAAATTATGCATCTTTGAGTTGTCTACCAGCTGTTGAATTGTTACTTCCTGAGACCTTGTATTTTTAAAAAATCTTTCCTTTCACGGTCATAGGCTGCAATCCTGTCTTCAAGCTTTGAAAGTCTTTCTTTAGTTTCCTTCATGTTAACATGCCAGCTATTGGATGAATGTTTAATCTTCTGGATATGTCTTTGAATCTGTTTCATACATTCTAAATCTCTCTTATGCTGTTCATTCATGGTTTCCCTCATTTTCCTATGCTCCTCTATTTCTTTATCTGTGTCTTCTTTAGAGATGTTTAGTATTTCTTTTATTATGGTTTTCATTTCTTCTTTTACCTGGGATATAATTTCTGTTCTAATTTCTCTTATAGCTTCCTGAAGTTGTTTTTTCATTTCAGTTGACAGCACTTCAGACATTTCAGGTGTACAATTCTCGATCTCCATGTTTTCCTTTTGTGGAATTGTGCTGCTTGGGGTGGATGCCAGAGATTGCCCTCTCCCTCTTTTTCTTGGCATATTCTTGATTGCTTCCACCCCTGAGTAGTGTGGTCCCAGGCACCCCAGCACTGGCCACAACTTCTCCAAAGCTAGGCTGTTTGTCATTTCTAGCCAGTGCGGGCTACATATATCTGATGTTGGGTGCCTGTGTCTCTGCACTGAACTGGGGACCAAGCCACCTGGGGTTTGCACGGGAGCAGACCTGCTCAGGCCCTGTGAATCTAAGCTGTTTAGCGATATTGTCTGAAAGGTGCATGGGAGCGGATCTCCAACCAGTCAGCTTCCGTGGGTCCACCCACAACCTGGAGCTCCCCAATGACTGGTTTTTCTGGCTTCAGTTCAAGCAACTTCTGCAGGTCCGTCCACAACCTGGCGCTGACGCCAGAAGTAGTTAGCAGTCTCGGCCCTGGGCGGTTGTAACCTGCCCAATTCCAAGATGGAGCCCGGCCAATCACTCTCTCCCGTGGGGCGGGGGTGGGGGGTGGAATTCCAAGCACTCCCCAGCAGCCAGCGCAGGTCTCTGCGTCTGACACTCTCCTTCACCCATGTGCCTCTCCGCAGAGACCTCTGGGGTCGACCACAGCTGCGACCATGACCGCAACCACAACTGTGTGCATCTCCAGGCTGGGTGAATCCGGCTCCAGGCTGAGGTGCTGCCAGCCACCACCTTCTTCTTCGTTTAAATTCTTTTTATTCTCTTTGTGGGCTTCAATTCATATTTTAGATTCTTCCTTGGTTCAGGGGACCCACTTCTTTCCTTCTTGTCCTCTCCATGATGTTATATTCCAGCATCTGAACTGTTTCTCCCAGAGAGACTGTTTACTCTGCTGCTTACTGTTCCGCCATCTTCCCCCCCCTCACTGGGGATTGAACTCATGACCTTCCGCTTGCTGGGCAGGCGCTTAGACCGCTGAGCTAGATCCCCAGCCCTGTTATTGAGACAGGGTCTCACTATGCTGTTCAGGCTGGCCTTGAGCTCACTTTGTAGCCCAGGCTGGTCTCGAACTCACAATGATCCACCTATCTCAGCCTCCTGAGTGCTGGGATTACAGGCGTGAGCCACCACGCCCGGCTGTTCCGCCACCTTTAGCTCCTCCTGGTTTTCCTTTTTTTAATATAAAAATTTTTATCTTAGGATAATTTTAGAATTAAAGAAAAGTTACCAAGAGTAAAGAGTGTTCACTTATACTTTTTTACCCATTGTTTCCTACTTTTTTTGTGTCTTATGCTATCACAGCACATTTGTCAAAGCTAAGAATCCTAGTTTGATGTGTTGCTCTTAAGTTTCAGAATTTGAGTTTCATAATGTTATTTTTACATGCCACGATCCAAACTGAAGTGCCATGTCACATTGAGAGGAGTACATTTAAACAATAATTTTCTTTTTAGTACATATAAATAATGTATTTTAAGCTCCATAGAAGCAAAAGAATTGTCAGCATCCAGGTGAGCCTTTGTTATCTAGCTGGTACTCAACAAGTAATTGTTTCATGACTGAGTCTATGAGACAATGTATGAGGCATACTTTGACAATGAACTCCCATGATTCTACCTCCCTCATAGCAACTACAAAGTTCCATTGTACCTGAGTTTCCTCAGAGCTTTTTTTATTAGGAATGTGAGGAATTTTGGAAGTGGTTAAAACTAAATATGACTGAATGTTCTGGTGAAAATAAAATGAACTGAGGTTATATGTGTTATTTGGTAGAATATATGAACAGTTTTATGAGTATGACTGTTTCTGCACATAGTTTTAGTTTTTAAAGCAGTATTAAGGAATTTAAAAAAGGAATTTAAATAAGTTCAGAGTAGCATTTACAACTTTTATTCATGGATAATCTGTTACAGCTGTTGTTGCACCTGTTTGCCTGCTTAATAATTAAATTTTCGTAATCTTAAAATTGACCTTATTTTCATCGGTTCATCATAATACTGACAGTTTGTTGCCATTTAATGCTAATTTTGATTTACTCAATATTCTTTTCTTAGCTCACTGAAATGCAAGCTGAGAGTAGTTATTACAGTCCTCAGAAAGTAAAGTCTAAAGAAGTGTTATCCTGGGAACAAGAAGGAACTACAATTGAGGTAATCTTTTATCACTGAACATATTTTAAAAAATCTTTATATGTTCTTAGAGTTAATATTTGCAACTAATAAGGCATTTATCGAGGTATATTTAAAAATAATTATAGTTTTGTTTCCATTTTAGTCAGTATTGAAGTGATTAATATTTTGCTATAATATGCAACATGAATTAATTCTTTATACTTCCATTAAAGTTGACCATATATAACAGATGTATATGTGTGTATATGTGTGTTAATGTTCATGAAGTACCAGTCACATGCAGATAAAAATGTTTGAGCGTGTAGGGACAAAAGATAATCTTTAACAGCGTTTATGATCCAAAGAAAATAAATACGGAAAGGCCATAATCCTGAAGATGTTTGACTAATTTAAGAATCCTGCAAGGAGAGCCTAAACATTTTTATTAAATTCCAATTCTTAGTTTTAATGTTTCCCATTCCTCTCATAGGCCCTTATGATGGGAGAGCCTTTCTTTGACTGCCAGATTGGATTTGTAGGTTGCCGAGCCATGTGTCTTAAAGGAATTATGGGTATTAAAGATTTTGAAGAGAATATGAATAGAAGTGAAACCGTAAGTCAAAATTTCCCTTTCTCCCCTTTCTTGGATAGGGTGCAGGGATAATGAAGTGCTTAACCTTATAAAATTTGCTAGGCTACATATATCTCTGGCTTGAGAGAGGAGCTTTTACTGTTTTCCTCTGCATTTACCCCCAAAGTTACAGAACTCAGGGGAATTTAAAAAGTTGAAAGCACTTAACACCTGGACAGTAGCTCAAAATATTTTCCAATTTGTAAATGACTGTACTTTCTTCTTTTTTGTTTATGGTAGCTACTTGGAGTTCCCTTTTGGTCTGTTAAAATGTTCTTTGCCAAAAAGTAGGCAGTGAAAATGGAGACAGCATTCTTTATCTTTTTATAGCATCTCAAGTTTTAGTAATTTCTGTTAAGTACTGAATGGGTGTTAATAAGACCACAGTTTTATTTTCTTTAAGAGTCAATGATTTTTCCTCCTGTTTAGTAATTTTATGTTTGTTTTCAGGAAGCCTGTTTTTTCATTTGTGGTGAGAATTTAAGTACCAAAGGTTTGACTTACCTTACAAATTCATTGTTTGATTATCGAAGTCCAGAAAATAATGGTACTCGTGCAGAATTTATCTTGGACGCAGCTCATCATAAGGTCAGAGACTGTATTTTTTAGACAAATTCTAGGCTGGTGGACACATTGTGTGAATATTTGTGATTGCCATCTTCTCAAATAATTTTTTCTGAATAATGACTGTTTATTGAAACATTTAGAATAGTTTTATCCAGCTTCTATATCTAGGAAGGCCTAAAGAATACACAAAAGTGTTTTTAGTTTTATGCAGTGTATGACCATAGTTTGCTTATACATGTCCTGCTGTTAAAATATTCATGAAAGAAACATATAGAATTATCTTTGTTAATTTTTATTGCCTATAGAATGTGGGACTGGTAAGTGTATTTCAGTTTTCATTATGTATGTGTTTTAGTTTTTTTTGAATTTTCCATTTAAAAGTGTATTAATATGTTTATGGAATATCATTAAATTTATAACAAAATTTAAAAGCTATCTAAAGATTAATAGCATAATTTACATTTTAGCCTTTTCATTAAGGCTTACTGTTACAGTTAAAAATTGAATATCTGTGTAATTAACATGAATTTAGAATATTTTAATGTATCCTTAGTATTTGAATTGTTTCATACAAGTCTATTGAAGTACTTGAGGACTCAAAGAGTGTACATTTTAGAGTTTTGTGATAGTGATAAAGGTACTCCATTATAGGTATTCATTAACTAGACATTATTGATAAAGTGATCAAAATGTCTAGTAGAATTATGGATGTCCTTTTATGTGGTCTGCAGAGGTAATTTTACCTTTCTTAGAAGTAATTCTTTGGATAACCTCTGTTCTTTTGTTTTGGTAATCTTTTGAGTTGATACAGCCTATGTAAGGACACGTATCTCACCTGTGAAGTTTTAAACTCAGACGTTTCTTCTATGTAATGTTCTGTTTGCATTGCTTTGTTGGCAGGAGACATACACTGAGATAGCTGGAATGCAAAGGTTTGGGGCCTTTTACATGGATTACCTGTATACAATGGAGAACACTGGTGGCAAAGGTATTGGTTTCACTCTGTTTCACTTGACTTTCCATGAGCAACAGATACAAAGGCATCTTCAGAGTCAGATAGCTCTTGACTGATTGTACTATGTTATGTTAGATTCACCTTCGGGTATTTTAGAGAATTTTAATGTTAGGTTTAGAAGATTTTGAGATTTTTGTCATTTTTAATTTAAAAAAAATAAGTGATTTGAAAAGACATTTTCTGTAATTAAGTAGAATTACTTCTCATGTGCTAAATATTAAAATTTTTAAACATCAAAATTCAAAATACTTTAAGTTGTCAAAAAGAATACACAAAAGTGCACATGGTGGCACTTACCTATAATCCCAGGCATTTGTGGGGCCCTTGCTGATGGATCTCAAGTTAAGTGGCTGGCAGGCAACTTAGTGAACATAAAATTAAAAAAAACAAAACTAAAAAGATTGGGAATGTTAACTTATTGATAGAACTCTTGCTTGTCATATGCAAGACCTGGATTCAGGAGAAATATCAAGGAAAAAAAAGAATGAACATTGCTTTTTCCGTATTAAATATATTTTAGGCTGGGCATGGTGGCTCACTTCTGTAATCCCAGCATTCTGGAGGCTGAGGCAGGAGGATCATTGCAAGTTTAAGACCAGCCTGGCTACAAAGTGAGCCTAAGGCCAGTCTGAACTGCACAGTGAAACCCCATCTCAAAAAGACCAAAAAAAAAAAAATTTTTAAAGGTTGTATATTTTTTCTTTTTATTAAAAACGAATTCGTTGTTTTAAGCAGAAAAGTAGAAATAAAAATTTTCCAGAGATTATATATACAAATTTCCAGAGCTTATGTGTATAGGTTTTATTATTACTCACTTTATTACTATGTTATTTTAATTATATTAAATAATATTTTCTAAACTTTCACTATTTTATGTGCACATTAATATGTGGTGTGCTTATTTATTATATCAAGAAGTTAAAATAGATTCTCTTTTTGTTAATTTTTCATGCTAAAGATTTCTATGTGTAGGTGATTTTGACTTGGCTGTTGGCTCATTAAAGTGTTAGCATGTGCTGGAAGATATGTTAGGTACTCAGAATGTGTTTTTCAAGCCTGTAGGTACTGTTAAGTAGGCATTTAAACAAGTGATTATTATATAGCACGTTAAGAACAGTAGTGTAAATAGAATGAAGAGTTCAGGTAAGAAGGTTCATAGTTTTTGTTTGAAGACTGGAACACTTGATTTTTTTTTTTTTTTTTGTACCGGGTATTGAACTTAGGAACACCCGCCTCCCAGGCAGGTGCTTAAGCTGCTGAGCTAAATCCCCAGCCCTTGGAACACTTGATTTTGAAGTAAGGTGTTTTTAATTTTTTTTTTTTTAATAAAGACAGTAGGAAAGAGAAGCAGTTGCCTACTCCTATTTATCATGATTTATAAAGGTTGATTTCATTGGTCTATCCCTGAGTTTCTTCCCCTAAAGACTGTTCTCTTGAAGTAATTTCATTATTTTCCATGAATTTCAGTGTTATTAATGCCTCATTTGTATTTCTGGACTAGAAGTTTTAAAATTAAATATCTGGTGTATATTTAACATTTTCACTTCTATAGCATATAAACATATATATCTCTCAAAACTGAATAGGTCCCAAATTACATTATTAATATCCCCATGATCATCATCTACTTCTTCTGTGTTCAGTTATATCTTCTTGGAAAATTATACCATCATCTTCTTGTTGCTTAAACTACTCGAACATCATCATGACAAACTTTTTTTCCTAATATCCAATTTACTATCACATTTTGTCAAAGTTTGTCTCTAAAATCTATCTTATGTCTATTCACTTCTTGTAATTACCAGTTGTAATACTCTTATCCAGTACAACATTCTCCTGTAATTCTGGTAGCTATGTTAATGGTCTTGATTTTATTCTTTCCCTCTTATAATGGGTATGGTACTCAATTGGATTTAATCCTCTGCTTAAGAGCCCCAGAACTTCCAGTGCTTTATTCAAAAATAAAATTTAAATAGTTTACCAGATTGATGAATATTGATAGTCATTAAGAAAGCTAGAGATAAGAAAGGAAAACTTTTGAGGTACTTGTGGACATTGAGGTGGAAATGTTCCTTAGCCAATTAGAAGTATGAAAGCACAACTCAGAAGTCTGTGTTCTAAGCACTTTGCAAATTATTAGGTATTGTGGTTGCTAACTGTAAGCCAACAGGATTTTTCTTGTTCAGTTTAATTTTTTATTTATATAATGTGCATTTGATGTCTTAGGAGGAGGTGGAGGTGGAATATGAAATAGTAATCTTTCAAGTAAAAGAAAGGTAGTCCAGAAATTTTATCTAATTTTATTGTCATCCCTGTGATTTGTGTATGTGCTTCTGCTGCATTTTATAGAAGATAGAAATGTGATCTGCCAGAAGATAAACTAGGTAAAATTGAAGATGAAGACTTTCTGTAGGCAAGGTCTTTCTGAACAGAATCCCAAATCTTCAAGAAATAACATCAACAGTCAACAAATGGGATCCTATTAAATAGCTTCTGCACAGCTAAGGAAACAGGCAGCAGAGTGAAGAGACAATCTACAGAATGGAAAAAAAAAATTGTCAGTAGTGCTCAGACAAAGGAATAGTATCTAAGAACGCGTAAAGAACTGAAAAAAATTAGGCCCCCAGAATAAAAGACCCAGTCAAAAAATTAGCAACCGAAGTGAGTAAACACTTGTCAGAAGTTGAAGTAGTCAATAAATACATGAAAAAAATGTTCAACATCACTGGTGATTAGTGAAACATAAACTAAAACTACTGAGATTTTGTCTTATTCCAAAAAAAATGACTGTCATCAAGAAATCAAACTGTAACAAGTACCAGTGAGGCTGCAGGGGGAAAAAGAAACTCTTCTATATTATAGGTGGGAATGTAAACTAGTACAGTCAGTATAGAAATTAGTATGAAATTCCTCACAAAACTAAAACTAGAAATTCCATTTGACACAGTTATTTCCCTTGTAGGTATCTTCCTGAAAGAGTTAAAGATACCATATGACAGTGATAAATGCATCTCCATTTTTATAGCAGTACAATTCATAATAACTACATCTTGGAAGCTGCCTATATTTCTGTCAGCAGATAAATGGATAAAGAAATATATTTATACACAATGGAGTATTCCTTGGTCATCAAGAATAAAACAAGTCATTTGTAGGAAAATGTATGCACCTTGAGGCCACAATATCAAGTGAAATAAGCATACAAACTTAAATATTGCATGGTTTTTCTTATATTAGCACCTCAAAATATATATAAGGAGCAAAATAAAAGCCAGCTAATTGGAAACAGGGAGATAGATGTTTTGCAAATGGGAAGGGGCCGAAGAGATACAGGGAGGAGAGGGAAGGGAATGAGAAAAAGAATAAAGATGTATTATGCACATGCATTAACTCTCCATGAGGAATATAGTGATTATATATTACAGACTTCTACTAATAAAAAATGGGGAGAAAAAATACGATTGTTTACATGTATCTTTTTCAGGAGTTGGTATTTTAATTTTTGAAATTTTTGTATTTTTTATTTCTGTGAGTAGTCAACAATATTATGTGAATCTTAGTGCTGTTATTTTAAAATAAAATGTAACAAGCACACAGAAGAGTTCTATATGTTTAAATGCAGAATAGCAAAGAATTAGAAAGTGAATACCTGTTTGTTCCCACACACGCCAAGAAATAAGACAATTGCTAGATCTGATGAGTCTTTCATGTATTCTTTCTACCACACTCTTCCTCTTTTACTAGAAGAAATTGCTATTTTGAGATTTGTAGGAATCATTGTTTTGGTTTTGGTTTGGCACCTAGCCATCTGCTTTCTTCATTGGGTAAGCTCATTTTTTTGGAGAAAATATAAATTTCCACTGTTAATTTAACTTGTAAATGTTACATGCAGCTAAAAAACGTGTTCATTCATTCAGTATTTTCGTTTACTCCTTTCTTGCTTTAGGTAGCTATGTATAAATGTTTGTTTTCATTGTGTTTTTATATTCAGTTACAAAGTAATTATGATAATAGCTACTGTTTATTGGTTTTAGATACAAGGCTTTGTTCTTGCTGTTTTATATGTGTTAGCTTACTTCAGTCCCATAATCCTTTAAAATAGACGTGAATGATGTATTATTTATAACTATTCCTTTGTGTGGGAAGTATTTTTCTGAAAATTGTTAGAAAGTGTAGGTAAAGATTTTTTGTGTTTATTTAGATCTTTTTAGATTCTAAAAGTAATTAAATCCTGGAAAATCGTGCTTTTTACTTTTTAAACCTCACTTTTTACTTTTTGTTTGAGTAAACGAAATGGCTTAAGAATTAAAAAAATATTGTATGTTGGCACATATAATAACAGATTTAGGTTTTAAAACCAAATCTGTAATACCACAAGTGTATGTACTAGGTAATGAGAAACATCTGTGGGTAAAGCTAAGATTTTCCTTAGAAAATAGTTTTGGTTCTTCTTCAGTATATGGGCAAAACAAGAGATAAAGGATCTAGAATTCTACACTGAATAATTTTATTCTGGAAAAAGTTCAAAGCAGGCGATACTTATTATTTTGATGATCATTATAAAACAACTCAAGGCACCTTGTATGAAGTTTTAAACAGTGTAATGTTCAGTGAAACAGCTAAGTTAAATTAGTATTAAAATGCAGCTTCCTCTTAAGTTTCCCTTCCCAGTCAACATAGTAATATTGTATATGTAATCATTGGCTCTTAGCCCATTAGGTTTTATAAAATAATATATTAAGAATGACCATTTTGATTTTATAACACTTGTTATAATATTAGGTTACAAGAAATACTGTTTTTGAAACAATTGTTTTTGTCAGTAACATCTTCATGGGAAAAATGTGTATCTTCAGGTTCATTGTATCTAGCTGATGGAGAATTTTTTTAATAAGATAAAAAGGGAAGAGTAATATTAAAATCTGTACTTGATAATCTGATTCATGCTTAAAATAATAATGTAAAATTTGACTTCCTATAGGTTCTGCAAATCAGCAAGACTTTTCTTCAGGGAAAAATGAAGATTTGGGAACAGTCCAAGAGAAGTCTACCAAAAGCCTTGTTATAGGTCCTCTTGATTTTCGCTTGGACAGCAGTGCAGTACATAGGATTTTGAAAATGGTTGTTTGTGCCTTGGAACATGAATATGAGCCATATAGTAGGCTAAAACCAGGTTTGTTTTGGCTTAATTGTGGATCTTTTGCTTGTTTATTTGAATGGTTGTATAATTCAATTTGTTTTGTTTTGGTAATTTTCCTTCTTATATTTTGCCTGTCTGTAAGGAGTTTTAGGTGTTTTAGTTACCAATTTAGAGAAGGAACTTTTGTGTAGAAGTTCTAGGAAAGGTCAAGATTTGGAAATTACTTAAGTACTTTATTTGAAAATATTTGTCAGTGTTAAACCCTTTGTGGTGTATATTTGTGAACTATGATCATTTTTCCACGCTAGTGTATTCTTTGGAGTCAGATAGGAAGATGGCCTCTAAACATACAAATTTAACATTCAGGAAAACTGAGGTACTATAGATAAAAAGGAATTTACAGCTAATCTGTCTATATGGTATAAAGGCAATTGTTGTCACAATTTCATAAACTACAAGTTCTTTTTTAATGCAGTAAAACACTCTTTGGGATAAATAGCCAAGGGTGCAATTGCTAGGTCATATTGTGACTGTGTGTTTAAAAAGAAATTGCTAAACTTTTCAGGAGTGGCAGTACCATTTTACATTTCCACTATCAGTGAATGAATCATTCAGTTTCTTTATATCCTCTTAGCATTTGGTTTTGTTACTTCAAAAATTTCTAGCCATTCTGATGGTTTTGTAGTTTCTGTTTGTTTTATGCTTTTTGAGGCAGGCTTCATCATGTAGTTCAGTCTCACCTTAAACTCACTATGTAGGCTAGGCTAGTCTTGAACTTCCTGCAACCCTCCTGCTTCAGTCTCCCGGGTACTGGGATTATAGGCATGTGCCACCATGCTCAACTAGTTCCATAGTTTTAATTAGCAATCTCATTGTAACTTTAAGTAGTATTTCCTTATTGGCTAATTAACGTTAAACACCTCTTCATGTGCTTATTTGTCCTTAAAATTTGTTTTTCATTTTCATTTGCCCTCAATAAACTATCTGTTCATGTTTTTTTGCCTGTTCTCTAGTTGGATTGCTTCTTTTTCTAAAATGGTTGCCATTTTTTATTTTATGTGGAAATCTGTTAATCTGCTTTGCATGTACTTGTTTTTCCTTAAGGAGTGCCCTTTAGAGATTTATTTATATGTTTTAGATTGATTTCTAGCTTTGCAACAAGCACCATTCATTGAAATGGTTATCTTTCCTTTATTGAACGTTAGATATCTTTGTCAAAAGTTGCCTTCTGTGTCTGTCTTGTGATATCTGAGCATATGCATGTAGCATGCACTGATCAAATTAGGGTAAATTAGCATTTCCTTCTCTTTATTATTGTGTTGAGAGCCTTTAAGTTCCTTCTAAATCTTCATTAAATAATAGTAAGTCATTATGAGTAACAGCTGTTCTTCTGTGCCATGGAACATCAAAATTTATTCCTTTTATCTGTGTTTTGGTACCTGCCATCCAACCTTCTGTTATCTACCTATGTCTAGTAATCACTATTTTAACTTCAAACTGCAAATAGTCATCCTGCATGTAGAGTAGTGATTAATGTTGGCTTACCATTACAGTGTGCACTTTTAATGAGCAAGAACAAGAACAAGAGAGAATGGTAGGTGTTTTCATTTTAAGGACACATGTCTCTATCATCTTATTGACCAAAACAGTGACATGGCAAGGTAATATCTAGAAGAAGTTTATATCCCTGACTTAAAAACCAGAGTTTTATTGCTAAATGAAAGAAAGATACAATAAATACTCCATGGGAATTTGTGATCTCTGTTGCAAATATAAAATTTTTATTTGAAGTAATTGGTAATCTAAAATATGTGATATAAATAAAGAACCTGCTAGGTGACAGTAGTTTCATATATAGGCAATTCTGATGTTGCATAGTTGTTTAAGAATATAACTATCATGCAAAGTGATCTTATTAATCAGTGAACAAAATTAGTATTGTTCCAAAGCCTTTAGAAATTTTTGTGACAATATAAGCTCTCTTGCTATTGGATATAAATGTATAGAGAAGTGATAAAAAGTAAAAGAAATGGTAAAAAATTATTACAGTTTAAGGTATGTAAACAAATTTTTAAGACTGAACAGTTCTTGCTTCCTTGTAGCATAGTGTGTGTTTCCTGTGTGTTGGCAAATTGTCATATTCCTAAGTTTGGATAAAATTCTAACATTGTAGCCTACTCACTTTTAATATCTTAAAAACCTCTGAAAGTTCCTATGGTAAGAAGTAGTTTGCTTGGCATCACTTCTCTTAGGACATCCTTATTGTTTCTATTGCAACCTCTCTTCTTTTTTTTTTTTTGGTAACGGAGATTGAACTCAGGACCTTGTGCTTGCCAGTCAGGTGCTTACGCCACTGAGCTAAATCCCTGGTCCTTGTCTTTTTTGAGACAGGGTCTCGCTATGCCCTTCAGGCTGGCCTTGAGCTCACTTTGTAGCCCAGGCTGGTTTCAAACTCACAATGTTCCTCCTGTGTCAGTCTCCCAAGGGCTGGGATTACAGGTGTGTGCCACCATGCCCGGCTGTAACCTTCTTTATTATGTCTATAAATTATGTCTTTATTATGTCTACAAATTTGTTTTCCGTAAGTTGCCATAGGTGAGTATGTAGAGTCTATTGAAAGATGTGATGTTGATATTTCCACACTCAGGCTATTTCTTCTGGATGCTCTTTTTAGGGTTAGAGTTTTACTTCCAGTGTTAGTTGTTTTTGTTTCTTTGTTACTCTTTTATCTTTGATCACCACTTCTCTATTTATTTCTGTGGAATGTCAAGTAGGTATATGAGGAGGCAGCACAACTATAGGCTTTTCTGTCTTCGTATGAGCTAAATACCATATATTCAGTAACTAGTGTTCAAAGGATGCTACAATTGAAAGATGTGATGTGATGGGACACTGATCATGATGCTCCTTTGTTATTTGCCAAATGACCTGTAGACTGAAGATCTAGCAGTTTGGAATTTATGCAATTACTTACAGTTAATATAC
This sequence comes from Cuniculus paca, assembly GCA_004365215.1. NCBI lineage: Eukaryota > Metazoa > Chordata > Mammalia > Rodentia > Cuniculidae > Cuniculus > Cuniculus paca. Next base: position 3,567 of record RJWT010022521.1, on the reverse strand, counting down.
TGTGGTTGTCAGTGTTTGAACCATGACTACAATAACTGAAATTCTTATCGGCACTGTGCAAAGTGAAGTCTGTCATACACATATATGTACATACATACATGCATATGCATGAGTGCATGTGTATTGAATATTTTTTATTTAATTTTTTTGGAGTATCACTGTGTACTTTAGGCTGGCCTTGAATTCACTATTTAGCGCAGGATAGTCTCTATCTTGTGGCAGTCTTCCTGCTTCAGCCTCCCTAGTGCTACGATTACATGTGTGTGTCACCATGCCTGGCAGTTCTGCTGACTTTTTTTCCTTAACTTTCTATATATATAAATGAAAGTGCATAAAACCAAAGGGGCTAGTTCTGTGAATTTTGCAAACTTAACCACATGTACTTAAGTAACTAGTCAAGAAATAGAAACTTACCAGTACTAAGTATGAAGTCCCCATCATGGTCTCTTCAGATTACTAAATATTCTATTCTCAGAGTAAATGTTACGTTTACTTTGAATGTCATAGATTTTGTTTTATTTTATTTTGAATTTGTATAAATGAAATGGTGCAATGTGTGTTCTTTTGTCTCTGTCTTTAGCTAACATTATGAGATTTATTCTCCTTGCTATATAGGTTTTCATTGTACGTATGAGTATATGTACTATAACATCTATTGTAGTGTTGGTGAATATTTGCTTGGTTCCTAGTTTTTGAGTATTTTGACAGTGATGCTACAGGCATTATAGTTCATGTCATTTGGTAAATAGATATATACATTTTTGTTGGATACTTAGAGTATCCAAGGTCAAAGGATTGCATATTACTTTTAGTAGATACTTCTAAACTGTTCTCAAGTGTTCTAATTACTTTATACTCCTGCCAGCAGCAGATTAGGAGACTTTCAGATCAATGTGTGGTCTGCTACTAGGTTTTGTATAGCCAATGACTTGAAAACAGGTTTTTGCATTTTAAATGGTTAAAAGAAAAATAATTTTATTTTGTGGCACATAAGATTATACAAAACTTAATTCTGAGTGTTTATAAATTGAGTTTTATTGGAACATAGCCATCATTGTTGTCAAAGATACTTTCTGTGGCTTCTTTTGTGTTCCAGTGGCAGATTTGAATAATTGTGACGGATTGTATGATCCACAAAGTCTATATATATATATATATATATATATATATATATATATAAAATTTTATTTTATTTTATTTTATTTTTATTTTGTTTTTGTACCAGGGATCGAACTTTTGACCTTGTGTTTGCCAGGCAGGCACTTGAGCCACTGAGCTAAATCCCTGGGTCCTAAAATATTTTCTGTATTGCTCTTTACAGAAAAGCTTTGCTGACCTTTGTTCTATACATGCTTGGCAATAATAGTATTTTTAGTATTTTTAAAGACCATTTTAATGAGTTCGTAGTTCTAAATTGTGCCTATTTGTAGTTATCAAATGCCTAATTATGACTAGGTTTTTTTGATAGAACTTTTGGGCATATAGATATATGATCTTTTTCTTATTCAGTCTTTGAATTCTTTGAATTGAAGTCTTTGAATTCAGTCGATCGAATTCTTTTTCCATTTCTAATGATTTTTAGGAGTTGCTAGTTTTAGAAATATGTTATGGGTACAAGTATCTTATGCTGATCTTTGTCTCTTACTGTCTCTTTTTATGTCTGTCTATGGCAGATAATTTTATTGCTGTCTGTGGTTTGCCTTTATGTAATTTTGGTAGTATTTTGATTACCAGAAAGGTATTATGCTTTTAAAGAAACAAATTGGGGGGGGGGACGGGGATTTAGCTCAGTGACATAAGTGCCTGCCTGGCAAGTGTGAGGTCGTGACTTCAATCCCTGGCACAAAAAAAAAAAAAAAAAGGAACAAATTGGGAACTTATTAAAAGATATTTAAAGTAAAAAAAACTGGTTAAATTTTGTCACGTTTCTAAATTGTCCAGGCTGCCTTGAACTTGTGATCTTGCTGCCTCAGCTGCCTAGAGTGCAGGGATTGTGAACCTACACCAACTTTATCATTATTGAAAAGAGCATTTTCCCTTAATAGTTAGGGGTAATGATTAATTCGTATTTTCATTTAAGGAAATTAATTATGGAAAGCATCTGCTACATAATTCTTCATTAAATTTTCATTCGTATTTTAGAAATTAAGGATGAAAATGAAACAGTACTAAATCATGAAGAATTGGCTTCTCTGGAGGAATATATTCCGACTCGACATACAAGTGTTACACTTCTCAAATGTACCTGTACAATTTTCATGGCTGAATTCAACTTACTAGACCATTTGCTTCCTATCATCCTAGGAGAAAAGGTATATTTTCAATTCATTACTTTCTAAAAGTTCATATATATGTACTTTTGTTTATTAAATAAAAGAATATGTGCTTATGTAGTTACCTGTGATGGATTAAAAGTAATTTAAGTATGATTGTTAATCCTTAGTAATTTTAAATATGTACATTTAAAACAATTTAAGGCAAGATTATCTGAAGAAATGTTGCTGGGCCTGGTGGTGCACGCCTGTAATCCCAGCACTGGGGAGACTGAGACAGGAGGATTGTTGTGAGTTCAAGACCAGCCTGGGCTACAAAGTGAGCTCAAGGCCAGACTGAATGGTATAGTGAGACCCTGTCTCAAAAAAGGACAAGGGCTGAGGATTTAGCTCAGCAGCCTAAGTGCCTGCCTGGCAAGTGCGAGATTGTGAGTTCGATCCCTGGTGCCGCAAAAAAAAAAAAAAAAGGTTGAAGAGCTTTGAACTTTAGAATCTAAAGCCATTGTTTTATGTAACCAAGCCACATTTCCTCTCTTTGGAAACAAAATAAAATTATACCTTTTTTCAAGCAGACTTATAAATTTAGCCAATACATATTACTTAGCTACACAGCAAAAACAAATTCAGTAATGCTGTGAGCTTCCCACATCCTTTGTCTCATAGGGCAACACAGCAACCAAAAGGGCCAAGTAACTTAAAACATGAGTGGTAGGGTCCCTGTTTAGTAGAGTCAGCCTTATACTGCTACTGAGCAGTTGGGTAGCCTTCAGCTATACTCTAAGGGTATGAGGTAGGTGAAAAGCCCTATATCTCACCTACATGAAGAAAGTTGATGGTAAACTGTCCCATGACAACTTTTTACATCATGGGAAAGTGAGTGACAAATGGGCTTCCAGCAGCTTTTTGTTAGATCATCTATTTTTCCCTTAATCTTAAAGTATATAAGATATTCTGCCAAGATGTATGTCTAATGTGGTTGAGCCTTGCCTCATAACATGGATTTGTGTGAGACTATCAGTATGCTACAGTTTCTCTAGGATTATTTTGAATATTCATTGAGACAATGTATATAGATCATATTGCCTATATTAAGAATCCAGTGGTTACTGCTGTTATTGTTAATGAGGACTTATTAGATGCTTAATATTTAATTAAAGTCCATATATAATATGTTGCTTTTTGAGTTTGACTTATACACGTAAGGCCATATCTGTTAATTTCTTAGGTTTTGGTCATGTTTTTTTGGATGTCCATTTAATAATGATGTTTATAGAAATAAAAAGTATCCCAACTT
>RJWT010022520.1:0-17143 GCA_004365215.1 Cuniculus paca | reverse complement strand
AGACTTTATTCATCATGTAGCAGCTTACTGTGTACCTGCTCTGCGCCAGGCCTGGCGCTGGCACTGTGGGTGAGTGCCAGGAGCCCTTCATGCCCAGGGAGGCCTGACTGGGGGTCTGCATGGGCCTCTCCTACTGAGGGTGGTGCTTGGCTCCTGGCCATCTCCTGGCCCTGCAGGAGCTCGGCGAGGGCAGCCCCGTCTCAGTGGCCCCTGTACCTTCTCCAGTTAGCCAGAGCTGGGGCCATCGGGGGTCCCGGGGTGAGAGGACCCCCTGCACTGCCTGCGCCGCTCGCACACTCCACTGCTTCCTGGTTTTGTTTCTCGAGGCCGGGGTGGGCTGCAGTCACCCCGGAGGCTTCCTTCTGATCCCTGTGTGCTGGGCGGGCCTCCTCCTGCCCCCAGTGACTCGGCGTTTTCATTTCAGTCTAATTAGAGCTCCCTGCCCGGATCGGGCCGCACAGGTGCTCTCGTCGCGGTGTGCTGGGAATTCGTCACTCGGTGCCCATTGTCATTAATGGGCATTTGGCGCCAAGGCCATTCATCCTGGTGTCCTCAATCAATACAGTTAGAAATCTGTGGATTCTAAAATGTCAATACCTGGTCTGGAAGACGGAGGGCCAGCAGCATTTTATCTCGTTAATTTATAGTTCAGACGGGCCGCTGGCTTATGGGGGAGCCATGAATCAACACTTAATAAAACCTGTTCACGGATTAATTATTTTTTGCACTGCAGTTTCCATCCCCAATCTTCCTAACAACATTTCCATTGCCTTAGGTTGAGGTGGCCTCGGGGAACACTGGCCGCGGCTGTCAGGGCCTGAGGGTTGCCAGCCCCCATGAGTTCTCTGTCGCGCATCCTGAGTCAGCCTGTCTTCTCAGAATCCCTCGTCGCTGGCTCGCGGTTTCTCAGATTTCACAGCCATCGGTCCTGTGTCTCTCCCTGTCCTGTGTGTGGCCATCCTGGCTTGCTGCCTGTTGTGTGGGTGTGGTGGGAGCCCCCCCGAGGGCCAGTGGAGCTTGCCTTCCTCTGCCCGTGCTCTGCGCCTGGCCCTGGGCTGCCAGGGACACGGCTGGTACCCAGCACTGAGCCAGGGTGCTGCCAGGAGCCCGGCTGCCAGGCCGTTTCCCTGTGGTGGACCCTGAGCGGTGCCCGAGTGCGTGACGGGCTGACGGGTGCTTCCTCAGCTTCCCGCAGCTGTGCTGCTGTGGGGAGAAGGTCGGCCCCGAGAGCCTCAGGACACTTGGCACAAGAAGGTGAGAAGCATCTGCACGAAGGACGCTGGGGCTGCAGAAGGAGCCGCGCCTGCCGGTCCTCACTGCGCACTGAGCCAGTGCTGTGCCTCCCGTCCCCTGCACAGGACCCCACGCTGGTTGTGGCCCAGCTGCCGGGACCTGTGCAGAGCATCCCATGTGTTTTTGTTCGCTCCTTGAGTCCTGTGCAGTTCCTGCTCCAGAAGGGAGGCTCCGAGGGCTCCGTGGCGCAGGAAGCCTGAGTTGGCCATGTCCCCCAGCTGGTGCCCTCCAAGTGCCCACCAGCCTCCCTGCCTCCCATGGAAGGGGCCCTTCCTCCTCCGCACGCCCAGGTCTTCTTCCGGGGTCTGCAGCCAGGCTCCGCGTGGGGAGGGTCTGTGTCCCTCCTCCTTTCCTCCACAGTGCCCCATTCCCACCTGGCCTCACCCCGCTCTTCCACACAGCGGTGAGGGGAGGAGCCGGCTGCCTTGTGGGTGGCGGCAGAGGCTTTCATGCCTCTACCGATGGCACCGTGGCGGCCTCCTCCGGATGGTGAGGGTGGCTCCCAGCACTATTTATTGTTGCTGTTGCTGCACATGGCGGTGTGAGTGCTGTAGTTTCGGTTAAGTAATGCTTGGCACCCTCCTGAAGTTAGGCCACCTTTGTGGTCTGACCCTGGGCCCCAACCCCAGTTACAGACGCTTGCTGGTAGCACCCACATCGACCACTGAGACATGCCTGACTTGCAAGTTGAGAGCTCCTTTTTGAAGTACAATTTATATTTGCAGTATAATAATGTTTACATTCATTGTTAGGGGGTAGGTACATGTATTTAACATATTTTTTTTTAGTTTTTTAACTTTTAATTTAATTTAATTTTTTTTTTTTTTTGGCACCGGAGATTGAACTCACGACCTTGCACTTGCCAGGCAGGCACTTAGGTCGCTGAGCTAGATCCCCGGCCCTGGTGTTTTTGAGACAGGGTCTCACTATGCCGTTCAGGCTGGCCTTGAGCTCACTCTGTAGCCCAGGCTGGTCTGGAACTCACAACAATCCGCCTGTCTCAGCCTCCTGAGTGCTGGGATTACAGGCGTGAGCCACCACGCCCGGCTTAATTTTATTTTAAAGAGAATAAAACCAAACAAAACCAAACAGAATAAAGTCAATCAAAACAAAACAGTGAAAGTGATACAGGACTTCAAAAACAGGATAATAGGAAATCAGCAATGGCTGCCATAAAGCCTCGTGCTGTCTTCAGAATTGCTGCCCATACCCTCAGACATGATAAACTCAAAACAGAACAGAATAAAACCAATCAAAATAACAGTGAAGAAAACAAAACAATGAAACAGAACAAAACAAAACACTGAGAACAACATTGGATTTCAGAAGCAAGACAGCAGGAAATCCCCCATAGTTGCTATATTGCATATTGCTAGCCTCTAAATAAATGCTTAGAATACAGGCTTTAGGCCTGCAAAGTCAATCCAACAATATAAGCATTAAGTTGTTTTTGTACCTCAGTTGCTATCAGCTCAGTCTCCCCTACGAATCAGCTGGTTGCTTACGTGGTTGCAGGGGGGGCTCTCTTCTTGTCTCCCAGCCTGCACCCCAGCTAGCTCACTGGAAGGGTGAATTGGCTTCTTGTTTCTCTTCCCAGACCCACATGGCTGCTGCTGGCTCACAGATACTTAATGTATCTTAAGTGTTTCCTCTCTCTCTCTCTCTCTCTCTCTCTCTCTCTCTCTCTCTCTTTTGGAGATAGGGTCTTCCTATGTAGTTCAGGCTGGCCTCTAACTCACAGTGATCCTCCTGCCTCAGCCTCCTGAGTGCTGGGATTACAGGTGCATGCCACTATACTTGCTCATATCTTAAATATTTTTATTCTGTTTCCTCTCTTATCCCTCTCTCCTCCTTCTATCTCTGGTTACTCTCTCCATTTGCAAAAGATCTATCTCCCTATTTGCCTATTTTATTCTGTTTTTATTATTTATTTATATTTTGGGCTTTTCATATAAGAGAAGTTGTGTGATGTTTAACTTGTGTGTCTAATTTAGTTCACTTAACAGTATGGTCTCAAAGTGCATTCCTTTTTCTACAGATGTTTCAATTTATCCTTCTTTGTAGCTGAGTAGTGCTCCATGTGTATAAATACCAAATTTTCTTTATTCATTTGTTCATGGACAGATAGGCCACTTCCAAGATTTAACTACTATGAGTTGTACTTTTATAAACCTGTATATATGTGCATCACTGTAACGTGATGTCTTTAACTCTGTTGGGAAGATACCTAGAAGGGGAATAATGGGGTCAAAGAAATTTTTAATTTTAGTCTTTTGAAGACTCTTCACACTGATTTCCATAGTGGTTGTACCAGTTGACGTTCCCACCAACAGTGTAAAAGCCCCCCCAGCCCCCGCAGCTTTGCCAGGTCTTGTTATTATTAGATTTCTTGATGATGCCTGTACTTTTTGGAGGGAGGTGGAGTCTCAGCGTGGTTTTAGTTTGCATTCCTCTGGGGCCAGTGATGTTGAACTTTTCTTCCTGAATGTATGGCGTATTTGTATTTCTTAGGAGTCCTTTGCTTTTTCTTCTCCTTCACTTGTGGAGAATTCAGTCTTGTCCGGATAATTTAAAACAGTGGCTGAACTTGGTATGAAAGACATTACCATAGGAAATGGGGAGATAGGGCCGAGACCAGGAGATGGGAGGAGAGGGACGGGACAGAGGAGAATGGGCTGTTGTGTGCCTGTACTGACCCTCAGGATGGACGTCATTGTATGCACAACTGCTGTCCCTATTGTGGGCCCTGCGATTGTCGTCACAGCCTCTGGTCACCTCGCCCTGCAGTCTGACGAGTTTATGTGTTCCTGCATTGCCTGTCACCCTCACAGCCACTTGGAGGGTGGCTGTCTGACCTGGACTTTCCAGTGTGGACCCTGGGCTCTGGGAGGGCTGGGCCCACACCCTTCCAGGCCTTGGTGCGCCTGCCCAGATGGCCCTGGTTTCTGGTGTAGAGTTTGATTTGAAAGTTAGTAAGCTTTTCTTTTTCCTTGTTAACTTTGAGTCAGGATGGTTAAATTTACAGCGGGCTGGATACTTCCCAGAGGATGAGTGTAACGATATTGATTTTAGCGGAATGAGTCATATGCCTACTGCCTGGGAACACAGGCTCAATTACCTCGAGCCGGCAACATAAGCTTTCCCTTGTCAACATTTTTCCTACATGTTCGTGAGGCTCTGGATGTGCACAGGGAGCTGAGGAGAGGGAGAGGTCACACTTAGCTGGTGGGGTGGAGTGGGGTATGGAGGGGGTCTCAGCTGGGGTGGGTGGGTCTGTCGCAGTACCCACCACCACCTCTCGGGGCCCGGGCTTCGGTTCCCCAGCTGTGAGACGTGGGTTCATGTCCCCCACCCCTGGGGCTATGGGGTGACACATGCAAGCAGCAGACAGGAACTGTGAGTCATCAGCCCAGGTGAGCTCAACAGAGAGCAGGACATGAGTGCCCCCTCTTTCCTGGGACCTGTGCTTGGGTTTTGATTGACCTGAAATAGCAGTTCTGGGTCAGGACCTGGCCTGGGGGCCAGGTGTGCTGAGCGGAAGAGGAGGGCGTCAGGGTCCTGGGGTCCTTGGGACCATGAGGTCTCCCAGGGCAGATGTAGGATGGACAGTGGTGCTGCCCCAGTTGACTTGGGGGCTCCAGCTGAGAGAGGAACCTGGAGATGGGGCGTATTGGCAGGAATGAGGGTGTCGAGGGGATACACTGAATTTCCGCATTGCATTTTAAGCACATTTTTATGGTACTTTATTTACTGCGGGGCTGGGGATTGAACTCAGGGCCTCACACACACAATGCAAGTGCTCTACTGCAGAGTTGCATCCCTGGTCTGATAATTTATTTTTTACTTGTATCATTATTGATTCAAGGAGGAAAAGATGTAATCTTTCTTAACTCCAAGAAGATCCAAACGGTTTTTATATTGGTTGAGCTCATTATAATCAGATCAATAAAGCCAGTTCCAGGGCATGAAATGTTTTAAAGCTCAATTTCCTATAATAAGCATACAGTGAATAAACAGAGCATCCTGTAGCTCACAGACAAACACGCGAGACGGTGGCAAGGTGAAAGGTTCTGTGACAGCCCCCACTGCTTAGAGAAGCCTCGTCCAGGAGCAGGGGAGGACAGCTATGGGAGGGGAGACCACAAGGCCGCTTTCCAGCCCTTCTCCGGATCCCTTCCGCCACCGCAGAGGCCAGTCCAGGGCAGCCTGTCCCCAGAGCCTCCCCACGCCAGCCTGGCAATCATTAATCTCTCAAGGTTCCTGCCGTTCAAATCTGCTATCCCTGGGATTTAGCTTTTAATTTAACCAAGGATGCACTCAGTAAGTTGGGGTTTAATTTTTCAAACTCTATGGCTCTGTCCACTGCTCGCTCCACAGAGTGCCTTGGGTGTCACTTAGCTTCCAGTGTGATGACCTTGTGAGACACGGCCAGGAAGGGACTGGCCGGAGGTCCCTCCATGGGAAGTGACTGGGCTGGGGGGAGGGACCCAGGTCTGTGTGGTTGTCACTCCTCAGCTCTCCCAGCCCTGCCTTGAACATGGTGCCCGGTGATCTCTGCTCCTGCTCGTGACTTGCGAACTGAGGCCTTGTTGAGGCCTCTTTATTTAGCTGAAATTTGCCCCGATATTTCTTGGGAGCTACACGGCAGCTTATTAAAACCTTTTAAAAATCTTTTGCTTTTGTGCCCTGTTAGCACAGAAAAATAGTAAAGACCTAATTATTAAAAGTAGGAAGAAAAAATACTATAGCTCGTCTTCTAAATGGAAAATTTTTGTACTTTTAAAAGACAGATTCTCAGTCTCTTTGGGAGTTGAGGAAACATAACATTCAGAAATACAATTTTCTTTTAAACAGAAGAATTTCAATCATGCTCTTTTAGCAACTCAACTTTTCCTCGCATCTTCTTCCCCCTTGCTGGCAAGGTTGTATCGTTGCACTTTTTGAAAAAAGGAAAAAAACAACATATGAGAATGCACTGCCGTCTCTGCAGTTAAACATATGGTTATGTGCTCCGGTCCAAGGAATCAAGGGAAACGTTTTTTCCAGGCAGACCAAGTTTGTCTTTCCTTTTGGTTCTGAGGATTGGCAGTGGATTCCGAATGAGCAGCCAGCCAGCTGCGGAGTGTCAGCGGCTTCTGGCCCTCTGTGGTCCCCTCAGTGCTATGGGGGTGCCCAGCGGCATGGTGTTCTCCTTCCCCACTGCGGGGATGTCATGGTCCCCACCCACAGCATCCCGACGGTTCCCAGCCACCTGGCTGCAGTGAGCGTCCTGAGGTCTGCTGGGTCGGGATGGGCACGTGTGGGCTCAGGCTTTGTCTGTGCGGAGTCTCGTGTAATGCCTTTGCCGTGTCCCATCAGGTGGAAAGCACGTCTGCTGTACCTCCCCTCGGAGTGGACAGCTTGGCCACTGTGGGCAGTCCCATTGCTACCATGGATTGTGTGACCCTGCAGCTGCCCTTTGTGCCACCTACGTCTTGACACAAAATAGTTGAGAGCCTTGTGCAATTTAAGGGGTAGAGATTTTTCATTTACAAAAAGCCAACTATTTCCTAAGTTCCTGATGACAAGTGATTGCCAATTGTAAGTCCCTAGATGATATTGGGGGGGAAAACAACACACTTAATCACCCATCAACGTAAAAGTGCTGCTTTAACAAAGAGTGAGAGTAGCTGCTTCCCAGAAAGCCTGTACGATGGAGAGAACATCTTGAAAGCAGATTTGTTTGGTGCTGACGATGGGGCCCAGGACCTCAGGCACACTGAACATGTGTTTTTCTCCCACTGCCACACCCCAGCCTACAGAAAACAGATCATTTTAGTCATTTCTATTGTTTGTGATTTTTTTTTTTTTGCCAAAAAATGATGTTAAGAGTGTCACTTGTTAAAAACCGATCACAAATACCTACGTCCTTAATTTGAGATCGGTGTTTTTCAAAGCTTTTAAAAATCCTTTTATGAAAATTGCTGTGGATTTTGAGCTGGGCTGTTAAAAACAGGAGATGAAGCAATGATACTTTCTGATTGATGTCAGAAGCCATAATGTCACATTACAGGGGGTCTTATGGTTAATACATTGTGTCAACTTGAGCAGTTTAGAAGTTTAACTGAGAGACTCAGCAGGGAGCCAGGGTTCTTACTTTGCAAATATCCTCATCCTGTGCAAAGGAGGGCATGGAGATTTTGTGAGTGCTACACCGCCCTGAAAGGGGGCAGGGGTGGTGGGCTGTGTACAACACAAGGGAGGAGAAGAGGTTTGTTTTCCCTTTTTCTCTCTTATGCTCTGGCTGCTGCCTTGAAGTGTTGCCCCAGTGCCATGCCACTCTGCCTTGGAGTCAGCTGATTATGGACTGAAATCTCCAGAAACTGTAAGCTAAATAACCCTTTTCTTCCCTAACTTTGGGTGTCAGGTGTTTGTCTCAACAAGGAAGAAAAGTAACCAAAACACAGGGAAAGAGGCTTTACTAGTAAAATGTTCTCAAAACTCTTCACCCCGGGTGGGTGGAAGTGGAAATAAACTCCCGGGACCTGGGGGAAGCATCTTACTTTCTGGGCCACGTGTCCCCAGGAGGAATGCTTGTCAGCTTTGACATAGGTTGGGGAAACTGAGCTACCACTAGACTACTTTCAAATTCCTGAGTTACAGAAAGTTTACATCAATGAAAGTGTGTTCAGTTCTGTTGCTCTAGGAATATCGTAACTCTTCGTTTTAATGATTTCAAAGAAGTTGGTTGATACTCTTCTTTTTTTCCAGGTTGACATTCTTAATACCATACTCGTAAACCGCACATTAAAACATATTTTAAAATATTCATCATTTTATTCTTGCCTTAAGCTGTTGTATTTGGCACTTTTTAAATGTCCACATTCTGTGACCTTTGCACAAGTGACCCTGTGTTGGTGTGTAGGTGGAAGGGTTTGGCTGGGTTGGGGGTAGTTGGATGAATGGGAGACTCTGGCTGCAGGAAGCCTGGCTCTGTGCTGTCCCCTGCTGTGACTCTGGTGGGCACTGATTGATGGTTTTCATTTCCTTTCCCGGGGAGCTGGCCAGGCCGGTTCTCAGTGCGTGGATGGAGGTCACAGCACACAGAGTGGGGGTATCTTTCAGGATGTCCATGGTGCAAACGCTGCTTCCTGGGACCTATGGGGAGGTGGGAGGTGTGACCTGGAGATCTTGGCATCTCATCTATCTCCTTCTTGGCCTCTGGCTTCTTGTGTCCCCAAGCTGTGCTTACCCTGAACCATGGAGGAGTCCTGGGGGCCAGAGGCAGTCCAAGCTTTTCCTCCTGGGCTGTGGCAGCCCTGTGCTGTCTCGGAGGGAAGCCTTCTTGGTGTTGCTGGGCTGGCACGGCGGGGACAGCCCCTGGGGTGGCATTGTACAGGGGTGGCACAGTGACTCTGCCTGAGAATCCCCTGGGTGAGAAGTGAGGTCAGCACTCTGGGGACCAGGGGGAGCCCTGCTGATGGATGTTTCTGAAGCCCATCCCACTCACCTCTGGGAGAGGGCAGCGGGAGAGCTGTTTTCTACACGGTCTGTGCGTGTCCAGGCGCATGCACACCTCGCTGCCTTAGTGCTATGGCACTTGACAACAGCTGTGACGGACACTCAAAGACCTGGGGCTGTCTTACCTCCAGGGAGCCCAGTGAGACCCCCGGCGGCCACGCCTGATGTCCTTCTGTGACTCAGGCTGCTGTGAGGGCCACTCCCTGTCACCAGTGTGGCAGCCACTGCTGTTGCTGGCTTTGAGGCAGAGCATGTGTCTGTTATGATGACAGCGCAGCTGTAAGACTGGCGACTCTGAGGACAGTGCCTTACAGCAAGGCCCCCTTTACAGTAGACCGCCAGGTCTGCAACCACCCGTGTGAACCGCAGCCTTGGAATGTCACCAAGTGTCACTGAGCCTCCTTGCTCTGGGCCAGAAAGTGGGCTTGCAGTTGCTGCGTGGCTTAAATGAATTATTACCCGTGAAGCTCGAGGAGATGTGATCTCGGGTGTCCGTGTAGCCCTGGGGAAGTGGGGTGTGAGGAGTGTCTTGTCCTGTCCCAGAAAGTCTCGTCCAGCCTGGAGAGTGCCCTTTGCCCAGGGGCTCCACGTTAGGTAGCATCTTTGTTGTACCATATTTATTTTGTGATCGAAATATTTTCTAATCGTCTCTTCTCTGTTTGTGTTGTAGGAACCCAGCTATTTAGTGGCCGAAGTGACTTTAGAATCACTACCTTGAAATTTTATCCGAAAGACCACAACATTTTTTTGTGTGGAGGCTTCAGCTCTGAAATCAAAGCTTGGGATGTGAGGACCGGCAAGGTAATAAATTCCCTTCTCCTTGGGCTGGCTTCTCCTCCCACTGGTCAGCGTCTCTGTGCAGGTCCCTGGGGGTGAAGTAATTGACACTTACTATGTAGACAGTGTCTGCGTGTTTCTGGGTTTTTGAAAGAGACTTCTGGAAGTGTGAGAAATATAGGTGCAGTGCAGCTCTCTGTCGCACACCTGCTGTGCTGCTCAAGCTGTCTGTTGCTCACCTACTATGTGCGGTGCTTTCCGATGAAAGCTGGTCAGGGAAACAACGCAGGGACACGAAGAAGTCTGGTGCAGAGAAGGACTCTGTGTGCACGCGTGTGTAGGGGCAGGTGTGCAGGAGGGTGCGCGAGCACTTTCAGCTGCCGCCAGGACTTTCTAGAAGACAGGCTGTCCCTTCCCAGGAGTCAAAGCTGGGATTTCCCTGGTACCCTAACTGCCACCCGCCGCTCCTGTCACTGCAGATTGAGGGCAGCGGCCCCTCTCTCCAGTGGCTCAGGTCCAGAGCATCCGAATCAGCCTTGCCTGTGTTCTTCCTGCTGCACCCTGCACGGTCACTGTCGGCAAGACCTGCTGTTAGTGCCAGAACCCTGACCACTTCCTCCCATGCCCACTCTAGAGCTGGGGCCTGAGATGCCACAGCTCTGGCTGTGAAGGTTGCGGTAGTTTTCTCTCTGGTCTTGCTCCTCCCAGGAGCCAGAGCGCTCTGTTGTCGCCCAAGGGAGATTGTCAGTAATCCAGTTCCCATCTCAATCCCAGTAAGAGCCAGCAACCTTACAGTGGCCTGCAAGGCCTAAGTGACCTCCCTGTACCCCCTTCACCCCTTCTCCAGTCCTGCTAGCCCACCTGCCTTTCCTAGATCACCCCTGTACTCCTACCTCGGGGCCTTCGCACTTGCCGCTCCTCTGCTGCTGTGCTCTTTCCCAGTTTTCTCTGCAGAGTTAGCTCTCTCCCTCCTGTAGGATGTTGTTCAGATGCCACTTCCTGGTGAGGCCTTCGGTGCCCCCCACCCCTTGCGTTCATTATGCTATGTTATATCTCTCTGTACCTTTTATCAACAGCTGGTATACTGTGATTTTTTTTCCTATATGAGGTGGATATCCCACATTTTTTATTTCAAGACAGAGTCTCACCAAGTCACTGAATTGCCCAGGCTGGGCTTGAAGTTGTGATCCTCCTGCTTCAGCCTCCTGGAGTTCTGGGATTACAGAGCCACTTTGGTGCCTGTTTCCTTCGGGTTTTTCATGCTGACTGATTTGCCAGTGTCCTTCCACTCAAATGTAAGCTCTCAGGCCGGGGAGTTTTGTGTGTGCTGTAGACACCTCACTTTTAGAACTTTTAGAACAGCCCCGTTGCCTGAGTGAGCAGACGGAGGAGGACAGCAGCCATGGAGCGAGCACCTGGGCAGGGGGAGGGGGAACAGGGGATGTGTGCGGGACCAGTGACCAGCTTGACCCAGCATGGTTCGAGCAGAGCAGAGACTTTCAGGGCTGTGCTCAGATCCACAGTGGGGAGCCCGGAAGGTTTGCGAGCAGAGCCTCAGGGGCCCATGACTTCCTGAGGCTGCACCACCTGGGCTGGGGGTGCGGCCCAAGTGCCCCCCCCCTCCCGTTTAGCCTGCCTGACCTTGGGAGGAGAGGGCGTGAAGGTCAGCGTGTCCTCTGTTTGGGGTCCCAGGGCTCAGGGCTTCACCCTGCTGTGTCTGCAGCATGAGAATGGCCAGTGGCCCCCTGAGCCACCCTGCCTCTGTGATTGCGGAAGGGAGGCAGGAGCTCCCCGGCTTGGGCTCAGACCCAGGTGTCCTGGAGGGCCCTTCCTGGAAGGTTGCCAGGTCGCCTGCTCCGCCTCCCAAGAAAACTAGAACACAGGCCCTTTTTTAAAGAAAGAATGGGACATTCTGTCTGCAGATGAGATCCAGCTCCAGCTACTTCACGAGGGAGATGGGCACTTGTCAGGAGCGAGGCGGGTACTTCAAAAGCAGTGGCACGGCTGCCTTTTCCCGTTAAAAGCACACCCACAAGCGCCCTCCTTGACAAAGATATTTGGAGAAGAGGAAAATTACCCAGAAAAAAGTGGACACCATGGAATTAAAAAAAAAAAAACGAAAAACAAAAACAATGCTTTATATTTAGGTTGTAAACGCACAATAAATGAAACATTTGTACACAACATTTGTACATTTGCATGATAAACGAGTACATTGTGCAAGTTGGAGACTCCTAATCATGCCACCTGAAGTGGGGCCACCTGGCCACCGGGCCCCTCCTGATGGCCAGCTCTCCTGGTGCAATCCCTGCTTTTAGCCTCAAAGACCTAACACGTAAGAAATTACTTACCATGGACGCCATCTGACTTAAAGAGTTTGTTAAAAATACCGGATTTTCTCCCAGGGCAGACGCCAGCTGACAGTTCCGAAAATGCTGGGGCAGGAGCAATTAGAAGCAGATGTTGCTGTGACCGGTATCAGCATGTTTGCGAGTCTCTCGCAAGCTAATAATGTGGGTAAAGGGATCTGGGTGGTATTTGTTTTTGCTTCCTTTTAACCAAAACTCCTCCCCCGTCGGGTCACACGCAGAGGGGGTGGTGGTTCCTTTTGTATCAGCTGGGCTCAGGGGACAACAAACTCATTCCGCACTGCGCGGTAACAAGTGCTACCTGTGTCCTAGAAGGGACGCAGCAAGTTGTCTGTGCGGGGCTCCCATCAGGGCCGGCCCCTGCCTCTGTCCCTGGTCCTGACCGCTGCACCAGCCGCAAGCAGCCTGGCCCTTCCTGAGCGCCCGCCTGGGCGACAGAGGGCCCCGCAGGGGGAGCAGGAGGCGCGTGGGCCTTGGCTTACTTACAAAGGAAGCGAGCTTCTCCCTCGGGCTCCGCTGGGAGGAGTGTGTGTGATACAAGTGATGCGGAATCGTACAGTGAAGTTGGGAAATTCAGGGAAAGGCAGAGGAGTAATCCAGCCAGCCAAAGGGAAACAACTTGTGACATTTTGATGTATTTCTTTTATTGTTATTTCCCCCTGTGGTTTCTCTTGTAGTATAAAGATAGTTTGGTCTTACTTTTATGCACACTTCTGGATTTTGCATTGCAGGTGGATTATAAGGGGTTTCCTTGTTACTACAAAGTTGTCAAATGTTAGTGACATCCCTTTAACTCAGCGTGTTTTCTCAATTGCGCCTCCTTAGGTCCAGTTCTCAGAACAGTGTGTGACATGTGCTACTATGGTAGAATGACTCAGATTTCTTGAACTTCTTAGTTTCCCACGTGCTGTGATCAAAATACACAGTGAATGTTCAAATTTTAAAAAAGATGCATTGCCATTGATGCCTCTCAAGATTGTCCTCACTTTGAACACACTCATCCCATCATTCTTGCCATTTCCTTTTTTTTTTTTTTGTCCTTGGTACTGGGAATCAAACTCACGACCTCACGCTTACCAGGCAGGCGCTATGCAACTGAGCTATCTCCCCGGGCCCATTGTTGCCCCTTCTGCAGCAGTTCTGGAGTCCTCTTTCCTGAGTGTCTTTAGTTGCACTGTTGTAGCCTCAGTGTCCTGGATTGACTCGAAACATTCACCTCTTCCCTTCCATGGTCATGATGGCTTAGGGGAAGGCCAGAGTTGCATGGTGCAGTACTTAGCAAATAAGGTGGACGAGGCTGCACTGCTGCTCTTCCGAGCCTGCCTTTCCATGGGGCGGCACTTGGCAGCAGCATTCACGGTATTTTCAATCACACCTTGAGAAGATACTCGTGGAAGAGGACTCCAGAGCTGCTTCGGAGCCACAGCGACAACAGTAATGGGGTAAGTGTGTCCGGGGTGGGGTATTTTGAGGAGGATTAATTGCAGTGTGTCCTTTACAGTAATAAACTTTAAAAAATGTAGACATTTATTGTACTCTTCTATTATACCTTATATGTTGGGCATGCAGGAGGTTCCAAAAACTTTTTTTTTTTGCATTCAAAACTAATAGATGTGAATGTAGGCATCAAGGGTCAGCAAACAGCTGCTTTAAGCAAAAGGCAGCTTGCCACCTGTTTTTTTTTTTAAATAAAGTTTTATTGGAACGTATTCATTTATGTACCATCTGTAGCTGCTTTTACACCACGGTGGCAGAGTTGAGACCACATGGCCTGCAAAGCCAAAAATATTTACCGCCTTGGTGGCCACGATACAGAGACCCTCTGTTGCCCTGCTGTTTATCAGGACTAATCTGCCAGACCTGGCTGACACAGTGGGCGCCCTGTACCGTATCCTATTTGAGGTTCCCTCGAAGAAACTGTGCTCAGGGACTGTCTTTTCTAGATGGTGAGGGACTGCTTGCCCTTGGGGATATGTAAGTCTTTCGTTTCTTATTGTAATCTCTAAGGAAACCACCAAGTTTACTGTATTCTATATGCCACTGTGAGAAATGTGCAACTTGCTTTTTCAATATTCGAGATTTATTTCCTTCTGCTTGAGTCCAAGAACTCTTAGTTGATGAGTCAAAGCAAGCCAACAGGTCTATGGCAATAAGTAGGTTTCTGCCAACAGGATGGAGGATTGTGAGCCCCGCACCCCTCCATGATGACCGCAGAGGCCAGGCAGCCCCTCACAGATCGTGGGATCCAGGGTCTGACGAACTGGTGAAGCAGGGGACTTCTACATCCCAGGCATGAGATTTTAGGGTTCCTCGCACTTAACCAGGTGACGAATGTCAGCATCCTGGCCTTCTCCAGCCTCGCCCCCTTCATCATAGCAGATGGGCTGCCCGGCTCCCCTGCCTGCTTCTCTTGGCCAATCCCTGACTCCAGCCTGATGACTGGGGCACGTCTCGTCACTACAGAGTGCCTGAGTCCATTTCCAGCTGGTCGGCAGGACGTGTTCTTCAAGAGCCTGCTCAGGTCGCGTCCTCGAAGCTGGCCTGAGGCTGCTGGTCCTGCGCTTTCCACCTGCTTCCTCCTGGCAGCAGGCTTGGGGTCCAAAGCCTGTGGTGCAGCTTTTCTGGTACTGTGGGGTCCCTCTCTGCAGACTCCCCCAGCCCCCACCAAGTTCACTGTCCTGAGCTGCAGGAGGCCAGGCTCATGTCCTTCCTCTCCCACTGGCTCCGCTGGGTGATCTGAAGCAAAAATCACAGCAAACCTGTGTGACGTCCCCCCTGCGATGGCAAAGGGCATGACAAGGTCATCTCTAAAGCCGAATTTGTAAACTCACCCAAGTGCGGGACAGCGCTTGGGCTCCCCTTAGCATGCAGATTCTGTCTGAGCAGTTCTGGGTGGTGAGGAGACCCTGCCTTTCTAGCAGACTTTAAGAGCCAGAGGGGAAGTCTGCGCGTGGGCTGCACTTGGCTAAGCTGCTGCCTAGAGGACCTCTGCACGGAGGAGCCCCTGGCTTTGCTGCCGTGGGCTCCCTCGGCCTTCATCCTCGGGGGGCTGCACTGGTTGTGACCCACCTCAGTGATGCAGCAGCTCCTGGCCACCTTTCTCACCTGTGTGGCCCTGCATTCACAACGAGTCATCATCTCTGTGCCCCACACCTCCCAGGGCCTGGACCAGAGCAGGTGCAATTGTGGTGGAGTCCACAGAGCACCCACCTGCACCCATGTCTGTGCCAGAGGCCACCCCCTGGCATCTCCGGTAGTGGGACGTGAGGCCAGCTGCCCTTCGCAAGTGCAGCAGAGGTTGGGGGCCTGGGCAGTCCTGCACAAGGGAGGCGTGCTGTGGTGAGCCAGGCTCCATGGCGCTCCAGCAGCACGCGGGTCTCAGTTCCCTGGTATGTGACAGTTTCCGTCTGGTGGTGCCCTGGCTGCATGCCCAGTGCCGCCTGGGGCTGCAGAGTTGATGGGAAGATTGGGACACGGACCCAGCCCTCTGGAGCCTGCCGGCACTCTGAAGAATGTCCTATGGTGGCCACCTTCAACTTCTCCGTATTTTGAGCTATAAGTTAGGGTAGCTAATAAAAGCCGGCCACCCCTCCTTAGATGGTGAATCAGATTTGTTAAGCTCACACGGAGGCTTGGAAATTGCATGGCATGGTCAGCCACGCACCCTCTCTGCAAGATCAACCCGTGGAAATCACTTCTCGGTGAGGGCAAGGTGGGCCCCGCAAACTGGAGCAGCCCTGGAAATCTAGGACGCTGGCTTCCGGGGCCTCGGAACCTGGCCGTGCCCCAGTTCCTCTCCCGTCTCGGCTGCGGGGCTGACCCCCAGTGGCAGGGCGCCCGGTGTTCCTTTGATGTCTGCCTCCTACTCTGCCCTTGAGAAAGGCAGCTGACGCGCAGCACACTACCTGCGCTCTCTGCTCGCTGCAACCGGCTCCTCTGGAACCTCCGCGCCCGCCGCACCCCGCCTGGCATCCTCGGGATAAGATCGGCTGTGACAGGCAGTGGGCTCTCCCACACACCCTGGTGTAGCTCCGACACGAATCATCAATATTACATGCTTGTTCTACATCTTTTCTTTCTAGAAAGCGTCGAAAGGGCGTCTTGACGCCCGGCTCTCCAGTGGGTTTCCTGACCTTCCGGAGCTTCGCCCAGACTCTCTGCGGGAGTCCTGACATATGTCCTCCCTCCCCTGAGGTGATACCACAGGACCCTTGCTCAGCCCGCAGCTGTACTGTCCGGGTGGACTGTGGCCTCCCCTGGGGCAGAGGTTCTGCCTCCTTCCCTACTGTCCTCCCACCACCTAATGCATGGTCGGCCCTGGGGTAGAAACATTTGTAAGAATGACTAATAGGTCTAATCAAGACCGAGTTAGAAAACTCCAGTAATTAACCTACCCAGTTGAAGTAGAACGGAGCCACAATTCATTAACCTGCTTGTCTCGGGCCCTGACTGTGGGTGTCCCTCGTGCGTGGGGGTTGTTCCCCGGGTAGGGAGCTGACCTGGCCTGGGGCCAGGGTCAGAGCCTCCCTGGGCGGGGCCTGTCCTGGTGAAGCTGGCATTTTGCCAGCCTTCGGAGCCGCAGCTTGGGGGGTGGGGCGAGGGTCGGGGCGCCCGGGTGGGGGTTCGGAGAGTTTTATCACGCCTCTCCCCCGCGGGCGAGAGCTTTCTTGCGGTCCGCACCCCCGACAGCAGTCTGGAAGGCGCGGCTTCGCCCACTCGGCTCCAAGCGCCATCAGTTTCCGTGGCGTTGTAGGCAGGTTGCTTATTTGCCCTAATGAGTTTTTGATTACTCTCCATTTGTCTCTTTCATCCATTTTGTATTAAAATGCCTTTTTATTTGGACTTCTTGTACTTTGTACGGTTCCGACTAAGCCCTGCTGCAGAGTGAGCTTGTGAGTAGCTGAGACCAGGAGACCAGGGGAGCCAGAGGTGGGGGAGCAGAGGCAGAGGCGCCCCGCGGCCTCCCGGAACCCCGTGCGCCTCTCGCGCTGGTGCGCGCTGCCAGGCGGGGGCGCTGCCGAGCTGCTGCCGGAGAGCGCGGCCTGGGCGCTGCAGTCCCTGGCCCCCGGCGGGCGCCCGGCCCAGAAGGGCTCGGCCACACCCCGCGGCAGGCACACAGCTGGCGGTGGACACCCAGCCCCGGGCAGGCCCTGCAGGGGGACACTTGGGTCCCGCCGGCCGTGGTGCAGCGCTGGCCCCCGGGC
>RJWT010022519.1:0-17142 GCA_004365215.1 Cuniculus paca | reverse complement strand
AAATATGCACTAATTAGTGTTAAATCATCTTCAGCATTGCATGTTGACAAGTGAGAGATGATGATACTTTAAAGAAAATGAGTAGACAATCCACAGAAAAACAGGGTATATGGAGGAGAACGCTGTCATACAAGCATTAACAATCACGATATGTCACTGGATTCCAGGACAAGAAACCAACATCTATTGGAAGAGAACATTATAACATACATTAAAGCACAGGGTTCATTCCAGTGGAAACAGACTACTACACATTTTACCCATTTAGAATTTTAGCTCCAGAACAAAACACCAATTGATCCATTTCTTCACTCACTTCACACACTTACTTGACATTGTATAATGGCAGCATGCTATAGCAGTGGTTAGCCACCTAAGACCAGCAAGGGAATCGTGGCTTGGTTCTTTTTTGTAGTAAACTAAGCTTTACTGTACTAATCAATTTAGTCATTAATTTATTGTCTTTGCTTTGATGCTAAAACAGCCAAACCAAGTCGTTCTGATATTGATTATCTGGGTTGTGATATCTGTCTGCTCACGAACACTGTTTACACTCAAGCTAGAAGACTGGGGTGAAAATGAATGCATTCCAGAGCTCCATTCTAGAGCCATAGGCAGGAACAACATTGAGCAATGTCTGTATTCTTTTTCATACTTACATAGGGTAGATGTAAGCATGAAACAGTGTGAGAGTGCGGCAAAACAGAGGCCTGAAGAGAAAAGGTTATTCTTCCCAATATATAACAGAAAATTGTAATACTATAAACTGGAATAAGTTGGTGAGTTTTATTTATTTTTTCATGACTGTCTTTTTTTTGTTTGTTTTTTGTACCAGGGATCAAACTCATGACCTCATGCTTGCCAGGAAAGTGCTTATGCCGCTGAGCTAAATCCCCAGCTAGTTTTATTCCATATAAATATATTTTTATTCTTTTTCCTTCCTTCTTTTCCCCTAAATATTCAACATAGTTATACAGCTGGTTTCTCCTAGTTCATTGAAAAGAAAGATTTGTGCTAATATTATTTGGACAAGATTTCATGCCTGTATCTTGTACTCTCAATAACTACTTCAAAGATAACAATATGCAATATATTAATTATTGTTACTCTCCTACAATCTTGTTTTGAAACTGTGTCATTATTGTTTTTATTTTTTCCAAAGTATACAAAAATAATTAAAAATGGAATCCAGAACTATAAGTTATATTTCTTTTTAGCAAAGCAAACTTGTCTCTAAGGAGGAACTAGCTAAAATAATTTCATATCCTTGGAAAATTCACACTTGATATAAAAAGCAATGAAAATGGAAAGAAAATAGGCATATTTCTATTTGAAAAATGCAAGCATTTTGGTTGAACATCTCATATGCATTTGCCTAAGTTTTGACTCTATCCTACTGAATAAGTGAATGAACAAATGACAATTCTCATTTGATGATTTGTCATTAAATTAACTAGGTAAATTACTTTCACACAAAAAGCTTTTCAAAGAAACACATGTTCAAAGAACTGCAAATTTTATATAATGAAACAAATGTTGGAGTGATAATATAGGAGTTTTCCCGGGCAAATAATGTGTTTTACAATCGTGTGACTACCTGAAATATGTAGGAGAAAAAAAATTAAATGATGAAAGACTGAAAAAGAAAGTTATACAAGCAAATAAAGGCATCACATTTCAGCAAAGTGATTCTACAAAAATCACTATTCAGCAGATAATCTAAGAGAAAGATTACTCATTCGTATTTCCACATGAAAATTTCCTAGACAGAATTGGACAGTGAAAACTTACCTATTCTCCTGCCTACTTATAGCTTTTGATAAAAATAGAATATTCATTTTTTGCATGGAAAAATATGCATTAATATACCAACTAAATAAATGCTAAATGCAGTTGGACAAGATAAGGAACTGAAAATATCTATAGAATGCATATTTCAGTGCTCAGAATTAATTACCAACACAGCAGGAAAGTGATTCAAATTACTGACCAAAAGTACAAAGGATTTGTGTTTTGGAATTTACTCACATGAATTTATTTAAGACTGTAATGAACTGTTAATCTTAAAAAAATCTCACACAAGCTGGTGTAAAACAGAGCATTTTTTAAATATCATTATATGTCATTCTTAAGAAACTAGTTCCAATGCAATTAATAGCAATGAATTAATTAGCAATACAGAGTATAAGTAACAGACATATTATATCTGCATTTGTTGACATATAGTGAAAATACTATTTTCTCCATAATTTGTTGTCATTTTTTCATGTTCATTTTCTGTTACATGATTTGAGGTTTCATTGTAATTGTTGTAAGAAAGCTTGTAGGTTGAAAGATGATATTTTAAAAGACAAGAAAGGAAAAACAAAATACAATATAAGTTGAATCAGTTCTAAATTCTGACAACTAGAAAATAAATAACGTTCATTTGGTAGAAAATGAGGTAACACATTTACAATGCCAGGCTTTTGAGTGTTTATTATTATTTCCTCTGATTTTTATTTATTTCATATTAGTTTTCTTTATGTAAACATGTAGGTATAGCTATACTCACTCAAATCATGAAATTAAATGAGGTAAGCAAAAATACAAAAGAATACCTATGCAGAAGTATGAGGAAGGAGAATCAAGATATAATTTACCCTTATTTACAGCTTATGGAACTTCATACTTTAGCTGTCTGCTTCCAGTTCATCCTGTGTGTCATTGCTAATGCATTGTTTCTTATGTTCTTTCCCAGTGCAAGCCGTCTTGCCAAGAGTGATTATTATACACAGACTATCTCTCTATTTATCCATATTATATCTATAGTTTTCCTAATATTAAATAGAATGGAAGATAGGAAGCAAGAAAAGGAGAAGAAGGGAGTGAACAGAAAGAACATGAAAGGAAAGGAAAAGGGAAGAAAAAAAGAAAGCAAAATGAAAGTAAGAAGGGAGAGAAAAAAGAGCTCGGAAAGGACATTAGGGCAGAAGAAAGATAAGGAAAAGGAGGTAGATGGGTAAGAATGAGGACCAGGGAGAAGTAAGCCGAGAAGGAAGCAAAAGTATTTATTGCTTTTTACTCTGAGAAATTTGACCTAGCAGGCAACTGACACATGCTTCCAAATCTCATTTTAAAATTGATGATTTTAAAAGAAATTGGTGATTTTAAAATTATTAGTAATGTTTGAAAATCCCCATTTCATTCACACCCATGCATACACATACAAGCACACACACCCACACCTGTGATTACAATTTTATAAATAGACAAAAAACTAAAAAGATGAGGAAATTATGTCTAACAACATTACCTATTCATGATGTGATTAAGAATAATTTGTGCATACCTATTTTTATTTCTATTTTCCACAGTTTTGTGCAAATGATATATTTATTGGTTATTTTCTCAATAAAATTGAAATGTAAAAATCTTTTTAAGGGCTGGGAATTTAGCTCAGTGGCCTAAGCACCTGCCTGGCAAGCACGAGGTAATGAGTTCAATCCCTGGTGCTGCAAAAAAAAAAAAAAAAAAAATCTTTTTGATGTGTGGTACAGTTGTTCATGTATATACAGATCTCCACTTACCTTTCACTCCTTCTAGACCTCTACATTCCCTATTATCACAATTCTGACTGAAAATAATCGGGCACCATACCATGAGTAATCCTTCACCTACATCACTGAAGAACTTAAAACCACATAATTTCCTATTCTTTGTAAATTTTACTTATATATTTTCCCAATCTTTGTGAGTTCCTTGGCCATTACAGACTTTCAATTGTCTATTTTCTCCTTTCTAATATCATACACCAAAATTCTCAGTAAAGAAATACAAAATTTGTTTTGTTTGATTGTATTCTTTTCAAAATAAAAAAAGAAATATAAAATTAAGTACTATTTTTAAAATGTCATGAAATGTTTTACCCAAAAATATTTTCAATCATATTATGACAAGAAAGAGGCTGAATTTCAGTTTCTAACACTGAAAAATTTGTAAGCACACAATAGTTACTGAAACATCTCCTTGATATCCTATGTCATTTCTTTTTTTTTTTTTTTTTTTTTTTTTTTGGCGGCACCGGGGATTGAACTCACGACTTTGTGCTTGCCAGGCAGGCACTTAGGCCACTGAGCTAGATCCCTGGCACTTCCTATGTCATTTCTGACTTTCTTTATGAGTGAATCACCTAGATCTTCATTATACTCAATGTTTTAAATAACAATAATCAATTATGATTGTAATTATTAATAGAACTATCATATTATATTTTGTTTAATCTCTTCTCTCTTATGTAAGTGCTGTAATTAGTGCTCAAAAACAAGCAGCACCAGTAATTTGAGACCAAAACTTTTATTACATAGATATTGTAGGCATCTGTTACCCAACCAAACTTTGTTCTGTGGAAATAAAAAAAAAAAAAAACCCTGAAGTTTATGTTTAGGACTTTCATCGATCTAGTTTTTCAGTCCATTTTTGGTTGATAGGTCTGTTGTTAGGTTATTATGTCACAGGATTGAGGATCACTATTCTGTTCTAACATTGTGGCAGTGGGTTTCAAATCTTCAAAGGTAAATTTGTCAGAATCTAAATGCTTCACTTGCACCTCTGTCATCAAAATAGAATCATAGAGGTATCTGAAATTATTTAGCTCATCTATATGCAAATATACATGGTCCATCTTCCTAGTCTATTATGACAAGGAAAGCAATTGAAATGGTACAAAATGATTTTGCTCATTCAGAACTTCACTTTATAAGAAATAGACATTGATTTTCATATGAAAAATCTTAATATGTTCTGAATTTGAGACTAATGAAGATTTATAAACACCGAGACTAAGTTAGGAGTCATTTCGTGCAAAATGAATGACATATAAGTACATTATGTCACTCAATAACCAAACTTGATACTTTATAGAGATCAACTGCTACAATATTGATCATATTTTAATGATTTTGTCCTTACTTTCACACTGAAAACCCTCATACAATGTTATTAATACACTATCAGAGCAAATTGTGGTTACAAATAGTATCTGTGAGTAAAATTTGATTTTTATGTGAGTTTGAAAGGGTGTTAAGATAGGGAATCCTCTAATGCTAAGCTAAGTATCCCCAGTAATTACAGAAAGTCACTTTATGGAGTTCATGGGTAGTATTTCTCTTTCAATTGCTTAAGATATGCAGCTGAGAAGACATTGCCCGTGCAGGAGTTGCCTTTATCAAACCCAAGCCCATTTCCACTTCCTTGGAAGGTGGGCAGGATCTTCTAACAAGTTCTCAGCAAAGTCCTGAGAATGGAACTGCAATGCTAGACTCACTAGAACTAGTATTAAGTGTGTGAGTGATACCCACCCTAAGGACGTAAGTGTTAGGAAGAGCTGTGTTCCTTGCTTGCTTGCTTTTGTGGTCTTCTGTTTGCCATGAACTGTTCTCTGCGATGCCGCTCTGCCAAGTCACCTTGCCTTGGGGCCAGCCAATATGGACTGAAATCACTGCAAACTCTGAGCTAAGTAAACCTTTTCCCCTTTAACTTTGGGTGCCAGGTATTTCATCTCAGCAAGGAGAGGAAACTAAGACATACAGATAAACAAAGGAAAGAAGTATGAGCATCTCACATTAACTAAAGAACAAAACGTAAGATGTGTTCACATAATCATTAAGGTTTGAAATTCATATTATTTCTCATTACCCTACATTATTCTAGAAATCTAATTTAGTACTAAGAACATAAAAATACAGTCTTCAGTCATTGTACACAGACAGATTGACACAGTCCTTTGTTGATACAATCGAATAACTAAAACATTAAATTGCAATGTATGGAATTCATTAAATTTTCTGTTCAATGATCAGTTACAGCAAATATTTTAAATATTGATGTTACTAATATTCAAAGATTAATAAATAAAATATTATTATATTTTATAAAGTCTAGTAATATTAAGGTTTATGGAATACCATCAGTAATCAAAACATATGTGAAAGTAATCATAAATTTATACTTATGGTTTTGAAAATTGTACTGAAGATGACAGGGTCTTACTGGAGACACTAAACCTGAGACACATGAGGAATGTAGGGGATGTAAAGGTGGAATAAGAATGGTCAAATATGATGAATGCACACTGAATGCAAGTATGGAAATTTCACATTGAATCCCATTACTAGATACAGTTTTATATGTTGATGAAAATGTCTAATAGTGTGTCTAATCCCACATGCATGTTTGCTATGTTTTCATTTACAAGCTTAATTTATGAATTTTTAATTAGTAAAAGTTATGAGACATTTTAATATGGGGCATTTTAATATACTGTTGGATTTCATTTTTTGCATCTTCATTTGTGTGTACAATTTCATTACATATTTTTTTCTGTGTAATAAATCTGTCTGGTTTTAGTAACAGCATTGAATGTCATTCATGAAAAGGAGAAAATAATTATAGAAAAATATGTATTTACTCAATGAATTATAATTTATCATAATTTAAACAACTTTTTAAATTAAAATATTAATGAAATGCAACATTAAAATGTAAAATAATTCATCATTACATAGGTGTCTAAACATTTTTGAAGTAATTTTGCTTTTAATTTTCTTTAAGTAATTGTCCAGAAATTTAGAAGGGTTTAGTATTTTTCTCATTTACTTTAAAAGTAATTTACAGTCATTTATATTTGGAATGATTGCAGTATTCTCTTACATTTTGTTATTTTTGTGTCTCTTTAGAATTGATTTATTCTGCATTTGAGGCTTATGGATTCAAAATATTGAAAATTCTTTGATGCCTTCCATAGTAGTTTTACTTTTCTTTTGTCCATAACTCAGTTTCACCTGATATTAAAATTTCCAATGCTACTTAATTTTTAATTTGATTTTTCAAGAAAAGTAAAAATTCTTGTTGTTTAATATTTGTTCTAACATCATTTTAGTTTATTATTTTCTTTAGCCATGCTTTTTACTTTACATACATAGTCACACAGTTCAGGGTATTTATCACATACACAATGTTGTGCTCCCACCACCTCACTCTAGCTTTTATCTAACTTTTTATCCCACTCAGTTAATTTCCTGTCAAAAGAAAATTAAAAGTAGATGTCTGGGTTTACTTCTGGCTTTTAGTTAGTTTCTCCCAGTATATATGCCTATACCTATCCCAATTTGTTTGCTTATTTAGCTTTGTAGTAAACTTTGAAATTAAAATTGCAATTCTTTCAATATTTATTTTCGTTTCAATATTATTTTGGTTACTTGGGGCCTCTTGCATTTCTGGTGAAGGAGAGGAACCTTAGTAATATTAGGTATATCATAATGGATATAAGTAGATTTCTCCTCATTTAGTCTGGTGAAATTTAATTTCTTTACTTCAGTGTCATAGGTTTCTTTACAAGCTTTTCACTTCTCTTGTAAAAAAAAAACCCATGACACTGGAGTAAATCACAATTTTGCATATGTGTGTGTTCTGTGGAATTTTCTGTATATAAAATCCTGACATAAGAGCAGAAATAGTTTTACTCATCTCTTTCCAGTGTGGGTCCCTTCCATTTTTTCCTTACCTATCATATCTGGGTACAATTTCCAATACAATTTGGAGCAGAAAGTGAACCACGTCATTCTGTGTGTGTGTGTGTGTGTGTGTGTGTGTGTGTGTGTGTGTGTGTCTGGTCATAGAGGAAGTATTCAGGCTTTCATTATAATGTTAGTCATTAGCCTTTGACAAAGTTATTCTGTCTGTTAAAGATTCTCACTTCTCTACCTATTTTGTTGAGTATTGCAATCATAAAGGCAGTTAAAGCTTGTCAAATCCTTTTTATATGTTTATTAATTTTTAAAATTTATTAATATGATATACAACATTGGTTGATTTTTCTTTCAACAAGTAATACTTGTATTTGTTGAAAAAGCCACTTATGCTCACAATGTATTTTTGTTAATGTTCTGGTTTTGAAATTTTATATAGTTTTTTTTATAGTCTATCACATGGTCTACTGAGTGGAATATGTCATGTGTGCTTAATATGAAGGTATGTTTGTTTCTTCTTCCTGTTCTCCAGTTCCATTCCATTTCTCTCGTTTCCTCTTCCTATTTTTTTTTTGACGGTGGGCATAACTATTTTGCACAGCCTGACCTCAAACTTGAATCAACGCATCTCAGCCCCTTGAGTAGATCAAATTACAGACAAACACAAGCATATCTAGCTCTGTGTGTGTGTGTGTGTGTGTGTGTGTGTAGTATTTTTTATGTTCACTGGGTGTACTTGGCTTGTAACAGTAATTAAATCTATTTCCTTGTTGATGTGTTATTGAATTACTCAATTCATGACTAAATGTACAGCACTGAAAGCTCTATTAATGTACAACTAGCTATTTATCCTTTTCTGCCCATCCTTGTTTCAGTGTTCATAATAAAGGATTTTGTTTGTTTATGAGCTATTACCATCATGTTC
Organism: Cuniculus paca; assembly: GCA_004365215.1. Taxonomy (NCBI): domain Eukaryota; kingdom Metazoa; phylum Chordata; class Mammalia; order Rodentia; family Cuniculidae; genus Cuniculus; species Cuniculus paca. The sequence goes on along the minus strand of RJWT010022519.1, from coordinate 8,709 downwards.
TTTTACTTAAACAACAGATCTGCACATTTGAAACAGGGACAATATTGCCCTCACGGTCTGAAATATTCACTATATTTGCCTTGCAGACAAAATTCACTGAGCTAAGTTCTCAAAGAACAGCAGAACTTCAGAAGGACTGTACTGTTTTCTACATGATTACTAACTTTAGTATGTTAGAGAAATATCTAAACTTGACCATGAAAAAATGCAGATACTTAACATTTTAAAATGATCTTTATATCAATAGGAAGTCATTTCAAGCCAGAATATAAAGTCTTTGTACATAGTCATTTTGTCATCATCATTGAAGAAGGATAAATATCATGACCAAGTACTATTTTTCCTATGATTGCATAAATAATTTAAAATGGAATACTTAAATTTCTCAACTAATATGTAAACAAACTAAAATCTCACAAGAGAAGTATAAAAAGATTTTGAACTCAAATCCTGTCTTATGAACAATGTACTAAAACTAAAACCTAGAAAACAATTTTCTTAAACATGTACCTATTATTTTTGAAAATATACCCAATACTGTACTTAATGTGAATGAGGTACAGTTACTATAAACAAATTACAAAGAAAATTCATACTTTCTGCTATCTATATTCCATATTTAAGAATTAGATAAAGGAGATAAGTATAAAAAAAGAAAACAAACCTGTTTTTATTATTCACTGAACAAAACTTCTCAATAAAGAAAAATTCTAGAAAATTTCAAACTATAAAGTATGATCCTAAGGAAAATTATGTAGCAATACAAATAAACTAGAAACATAAAGTAGTGGTAGCAATTTTAAATTCTAAATTAGTAGTATATATTATAAGATTCTGAGAATATAACATGCATGACATTTATTTAGAGGATTGTGAATGCTGGTTAAGGTCATAAAAAGACAAGGATAAATGTTAAAAAAATTGTTCTATTTGTGAGTGGAGAATTCTGAATAATAGGAAGATATACTTTAGTCTTAAACTAATCTATAATTATATGCAAACTTTGTAGTTTTTGAAAATTGAGCACGTCTACCTGAAGTTCATAGACCAATGCTAAGGGCATAGAATGGCAGCAAGAAACATACTCATCTCTGATGAAGGTGAAGACACAAATACAGATGAATGAGACAGAAAGCAATTAAAAGCACAGGGGAAAGACTCCCTTTTGCTTAAGAAAACATGCTAAAGCAAAAGTCTCTGAAACAACCTAACTCTAGTGGTACATGAGATACTTTTTTTCCAACTGAGAAAATGTTTGTCAATATGCACTTCCATTAAAATATGCAATGTAAATTTTAGTATCTAAAAGCAAGTAGTAAGACTCATGTGACTATGTCATTGTATATCAAAGGACAGATATATTAAATGATTTCTCAATGACTAAACATACATGGACAAGGCTTCCTCAGTCATCCAGAGCATAATGAGATTCTTCCAGAATGTCTTGGTTACTTTTATATCATTGCTGGGACAAAATACCTGACACCCAAAGTGAAGTAAGAAAAGATTTATTAAGCTCACTATTTGTGGAGGTTTCAGTCCATAATCAGTTGGGTCCAAGGCAGGGAGGCATGGCACAGGGGCAACACTTCAAGGCAACAGTCAGGAAAAGCAGTCAGTACAAAAAGGGGAGGAAGAGCAAGCTTCTTTTCCTCCCTTATGTTGTATGCAGGCCTCCTCCCTCGCATCAGGGCAGGTATAGCACTCACAAAATCTCTGTGCCCTGCTCTTGCACAGGATGAGATATTTACAGAATAAGTATCCTGGCTCCCTTCTGAGTCTCTCAGTTAAACTCCTAAACTTCTCAAATTGGCACATTGTATCAACCATAACACAGACTAATTTTTAACTGTTGGGAAAATTGCACTTTGCCTTCATAGAATACTGTAAGTCTACATTTTCCTTACATCCTGTTGCATTTTCCAAATACTACAGACCAAGTGTAGAAGCTAAATTTCAAATCTTGGTTGCAATGCTTTTGGGACACGTATTGACTGATACATATGTACCTATAAAATATTACTCCATCTTCTTATAAAATATTTTCTTAATATTCTATGACATGAAGGATTTGTTTAAGATTATACATACTGAAGTACACTTAATTCCTTTGATCCCCGGCCCTTCATTTCCTGTTTTGATCTCATCTATATTCGTTGCTGTATGGTGGTCACATCAACAATAAAAATTAAGACGGATATTCTGGTTTGGAAAATTAATGTACAGCATTATATGTAGGTGCTCATAAGTTGATACCAGTATATTATTTAAAGATTATACCAGTTACTTGCCTGAGGCTTTACCTACTCTGTCTAGAAATTGTAAGCAACAGATGTTTCCACTTATATATGTCTTTTTCAACTGATTGTCAATTTTCCCATCTTTAGTGATAACATTATGAGTCCTGAAATGTATATTTTAATTTAAAAAATGGAGTCAAATTGACATTTTGTCTTTAGTCACTGTTCATTTGCCAACTCTTCCCTTTACTACCAGATGTAATACAATTTCCTATTTGAAAGAAATATGTGAGAGCCAAGATTAATGTGAGGGAGTGATTAGATTTAATGCATAGGTTTATTCTATTCTTCTATGTCCCTTTATGCAGTAGGAGAAAGTAATGCTTAATATAATTTTTGGGCCAAAAACTACAATTAGACATTTCAATTATAAATAATATCCACATAGAATGATCTGAAAAATTTAAATTGCAATGAGATATAACAAGTATGCATCATCTGAAATAAAAATCATTTTGCAATGTAATTAAGGAGAAAATTATTATAATGTGAGCTATGGATAAAATAGGCATTTGAATGACAGAATAATCTCATCCAATTGTTTAAATATGATGACTCTATCTTTGATTATACTTCTTTTCTGTGTCAATAAGTAAAGCAAAATTATAATCCTCTAAGTGATCATATTATGATTTCTCTGACATACACTTTTACATCAGATATTTTTCTGTGTAAAATATAAGTCAACTTCCATCTTCTTTAACCTACTTTCATTTCATCTTCTTAAGGTGCTAATTACCTGAAATTAAATCAAAGAAATAATCTTTCCCTTTTTCCTGTCACAGTTTCTTCAAGATAAAGAGATTTCTGAAGCCTATTGGTAAGCTTTTTTTTTAAGAAAAAATGTAAATTTAGTTTTTATCTGATTAAAATGTTATAATTCAATATAAGAATATTACTAATGAAAATATTGCTCTGTGTAATCACAACATACAATAATTTCATTACATCTAACCAACTCCAGTTATTTAATTTCAACTTTTATGTATTATAGTAATACTTTAATATTTTATGGAACTTAATAACTAGTTCAACATACATAGTCATTTTAAATTGTATTCTGCAGAAACCTCTAAATATATCTATGCAATTTTGATTCACTGTGTTTAGTAACTCAAATATGTATGCTACATCATTCTTAATCTTCTCATTAAAAATCACAGAAATATTCTCAAGAAAAAATTCCATTAACTGAAAAACAAACAAAAGTAAATGTAAACTACAGACCATATATACAGATTGCTCAGTAACTGTATGAATTCAAAAGCCCAGTCTTAAGCAGACTACTATGTTCTTCTCACTGTGAAATAATATTGAATGAACTACATCAAAGGAAGTTGCAATTTGAGATCACAGCCATTTTCAGTAACTTTAAGACATAAGGCTTTTAAAAACTTTCTCCCAGTTATAGGTATTATTGTTTAAGTAAGAAAAAGTCATTTCTGTCTCTTCCCTTAGCATCACCTTTCTCACACCAATATGTAAAAATTATGATAATCAGCACCATGTATGAGTGCAAAGAGAGACAATCTGAAGATTTTCATACTGAAAGTTTTCTAATACAATATTCTCCAGAAAAGACTAACTCCATTGGATTCTCTAGAAAAAGTATGTGGACCAAGCTAATCTGCAAACAGAATTACCTCTACAAAGAATTGTTAGTTATTACATATTTGAAACAGTATATGCAAGCCTATGTTTAGAATGAGGCAGTTGAAAATGTTCAGGTTCAAGAAGAGAATAGAAGAGGTAATGAAAGGACACTCACATCAAAATACAAAACCCCAAATTTCAAAGAACAAGAACCCTTTTGCTCAACGTAGTAGCAGATACAGAAATAGAAAGCTGATCCTTAAATTCACATAGAATCAGAAGAGAAATCAGTCAAGAGTGTTGAAAATAGAAAAAAAAAAACTATTTGTATGACTTAATTTTCCCTACATCCTAGGAACTTCTAAAAATTCTAGGAACATTTAATAATCAGGGTAATGTGACATAGATGTAAGTGTACATATGTAAACCAGCAAAATAAAACTGGAAGTCTAGAAATTTTTAAAAAGTGGGCCAAATAAAATGACCAGTTGCTTTAATTTTATATAATTTTCATGGATGACAAAATATATTTTTAAAAAAATGTTTACAAATGTAAAACCATTCTTAGTTCTTAGGCTATCCAAAAATAGATGTTGGGTTAAAAAACAGCCTTTTGCTTTTGAATTTACTTCCCTTTCTGACTTGATGAATGTAAAGGAAATTCAGGCATTTTTCTGTATTTCAGCTATGTGACTCATCACAGTTATGCTGAAAAGTCATATCTAGAAAGCACCACTCTTCTTATGTTTTATTAACTTCAACAGTGTTTTATTTCTCTGCATTTTGATTACCATTCTAATGATTAATCTCATTCTCTTGCTCACTAAACATAACTATAAATCCATATCTTATAGTTCTTTAATCATGTCAATTTAATGTCTTCAGGGAATTTTGTATTCAAAAATTTCCTTTTACTATTTGTTGCAGCAATGTAAGGATATTAGTTATGTGTTACAAAAGTGATTAATTCACATTATTCTTTCCTATTTTAAAAATTCATAACTAATGGATTTTTCCCTATTCTAATCACTATGAATCAGAAAATAATAGTTGAACATTGAGAAAACAAGACCAAATCAGATAAAAGTACATATGCAAAAGTGTCTGGAGAATATTATTTGATGATATGTATTTCATCTACACAGACACTGACAAAGTAAATGACCAAAATGTTATGATAAAATTGAAACAATGTTTGTGATTATGTCACCTAAACTTCACAATTTCTAAGAAGAACCAGATGAATAAGGATAATACCTGCTGTAGATGTCTCATGAGAGCACTGCTGATTGTGTTAGTGGTAGGGAAGGAAGAAGTATATGAAGAGCACACAGTTGTCTCTTGAAACTAAAGGAGAATTAAATAGTAGTGCTTGTCTAATTTAGGATGCCAGTTAGTTTTGTTGTCACTGTGACCAAATCCCTTCTATATACCACTTAAAGGAATATTTTATTTTATATTATTGTTTTTATTCACAGTTTAATTTTTAGCTGGTGGTTGGCTGAATCCAGACAGAAACATCATGATGAATAGGCATATGAGAGGAAAGCTCCCCCACTCATGGCAGGCAGGAGGTAAAAAGCAGGGGAAACCAGAAAGCAAGCGTTCAGTTACCCTGGTCCCTGACGATAAATTCCCAGGCCTTACATAAGCACACCCAGATGTGTGCTATACTAATCTCCAAGACATCTCTCAAGCCAATAAAATTGACAATCAAGGTTAAGGACCACACTAAGGTGTTGCCCTTGTACAGTATAAAACAAGAGAATTTTCACAAAATAACCATTCCTCAAAGGAAACAATACATTTTAAGACACAGTAATTAATATAATGTTAATGTCAAAGAAAGACATGTCTGTATTAACAGAAAAGTAAATAGAGACAGAAAGCTGCAAATTATCCTGCTCATGATTTGCTAGCATGATGGTCATTTGCTTCTTCTCTTGCTGAAGGCTATTATTCTTTAGAGAAAGTCAATGATCATATATTCATTGATCAATTTTTATAAAGTTTCTTTGAAAAAAATAAAAATGGAGAGTGAGGGATAAACTGGGTCTACAGGGTGAGCTTGAAAAGAAAAATAAAACTACACTTGGAGGATACAGGGTGGAATATCATGAGGAGAGCTATGATAGGTTCATTGAAAAACTGAACCGTTTATTTCAAGTGAAACTTTAAAGTGCCCCAGAGGGAATAGTTTTTCAGTTACGCTACCTCCTTTAATTAAAAGATTATGCATTTCCAAAGGAAGTCATGTTACATAAAATAATTGCATTGTAAACTATTGTTATTGCCACTGACATCTTAAAAGATCATTCATATATAAACTTCAAATGTTAGGACGTTATGAATAACATAATATGAATAACAATGATATGTTGTCATATTGCTATTAAAGCAAACCACAAATATCTGAACTTCTCTTGGGAAAGAATTCTTTAGATATATAACAAGGAGATATCATGAGTGAAAGATCTTTTCTTCATATTTGAATAAAAAATGAATATGCATGTGAATAATTAAAGGCTGAAAAGAGACTCCAAATAACTTTGATATTTGAAACAATTTCACACAATCATACTAATATTTCTACCAAATAGAAAAACAGAAATTTAGAAGCATGGAAAATTCATGATTATTCAATAACCAGGTTGAATCTATACATTTAACTAGTTGGACACACCAAGTATCAAATGTCAATCATCAAAGGTATTACATCTGATTTCAGGCGGTTTTAGAAGTTTATGGAATTTTGTATGTGCATATTTTAGTTTGAAGGGAATAAATTAAGCTAGCTACTTCATAGTAAAAACAAATGTAAGTTATTAAAATCTGAAAATTAAAGTAGATATTATTACTTTAAGTTTCTTAATTGTAAGGATCACTGTGGCAACTAAAGGTAAATTCAGGTACAAAAAGCAGCCAATAACACTTTGTATAATGTATATTATTGACAAATAGCAGAGATACAAATGTACAAAGAGTTCAGACAATTTGTGCACTGATATAATTTACTTGAACTATAGAGAGTAATCAACAAAAGGACTGGACTTATGAAACGCATTTATCAATTGGGTTACTTTTGTTGAAATAAGATATCGAATTAGGGAATGTAAGAATACAATTTTTTTAAGCTACCTAATTGAGTATGAAAAAAGAAATGCACAAGTCAGTACAACAAACAACAGCATAAATTATGTCATCAGTTAGAGGCCAAGAATTCATTCTTTTTAAGAAATAATGAAGAAAATGTGTTGGGTGCAGGCACACAACATACTATACAGTGCTGAGTCACTTAGGAGTCTTGACAGCCCCTGATTGGCTGAGCTTGGACAAAGAGGCGATACTTGATTGGTCCCCTGCGCTGAGGTGTGGCTATCTGATTCTTGTATATATATGTACACAATAAACCAGTTTGAGGCAGTTCTTGAAAAAGAACAAAAGGCTCTCGTGTCTGCGTGTGTCCTTTGCGCCGGTCAAGTGGTGGCCCGTACGGGGAATCTCAGCACCAACATCACGCGCTCACCGCAGGAAACACGAGAGGTAAGCCCAGCGCGCGCTCTGGTCAGAGATCAGAGTTTGGGGAAGGGGTGTCGGACGCGATACCCAGGAGGGAAACCCGACCACAGGGACCCTGGCTGCCATAAACAGGCAGGTTGCACCTTAAATCGGTGGGTCTAACGCCACGTCAGAAGGACGTGAGCGAAGACAAGAAAAGTTGCCATAAACAGGCAGGGCACCTTAAAAAGGTGAGTTTTGAGCGAGAAGAAAAATTGAAAGTAAGAATGGGTAATGAGAGCAGTAGGACAGTTTCCCTGGCCGTAAAGGAGATCTTACAGAAAAAGAACATAAAGTTAAAAAAGGAAACTATAGAAAAATTTATAAGTGAAGTGGACAAGGTGGCCCCATGGTTTGCACCCTCAGGATCTCTAACCATGCTTAGTTGGGACAAGTTAGGGAGAGACTTAGATTTTGCTGCCGAACACGGTTCTTTGGATCCGTGCGCTCGTATAGTCTGGGCCATGGTCCGATCCGCAATTGAAGATGCGGATTGCAAGGACGCGCTTATGGCAGGGAAAGCAGCCTTACAACATGCAAAAGCCGCTTCAAGAGCTCATAGTGAATGTGGAGAGCATTCAGAGGGGGAGGAGGAAAAATTAGGGGCTACGTCCCTTAGGCCTCCTGTCAAATCCTCCCCCTATGCGGAGGCTATTAACGAACTCCAAGAACTACTGCAACGCAGTATGTTGCAATTGGAGGAAGAACATGGCCTCCGGGGACCACCCATGATCAAGAAACAAAGCCCTAATCATGAGACTAACCTTTTCCGGCAAAGGGACAGCCCCTTCCAGGAGAAGCCGCCACCCATGGCCCCGCCTCCGTCAGGGCCAGCTTCGCTAGCGCCCCCGCCCGGGTTTCCACCCGGACTCCCGACTTCCTTTCAGTCGGAATTATGGCAGGAGCTCTTGGCCAATGATCCAGGGGGACTAGGTAAAAATATTCCAAAACATATGTACCCGGTCTTTGTGGACGAGCAGGGACAGCGCCGACACAGGCCCTTAGACATCAAGACCGTGAGGCATTTAAAAGAGGCCTGCTCCGCCTATGGGGTATCAGGAGCGTATACGCTCTCCCTCATAGAGGCCCTAACAGGCAACCCCATGACTCCCAGCGACTGGGCCAGCTTATACAAGGCCATCCTCTCCCCTGGAGAATACCTAGATTGGAAGGCGTGGTGGGTAGAGGTATCCACAGAGCAAGCCCAACTCAATGCCAGGCCAGGTCCCAATCAACATATAGCGTGGGACGAGGACAT
>RJWT010022518.1:0-17146 GCA_004365215.1 Cuniculus paca | reverse complement strand
GGTCTACAGAAAAGTGAATAATATTCAGATTTCTTTTAAAATGATTGTAAAACATGTCATGTGAGAAATACACACAAAATTTTTGCAAAGGAAATCCATTGAGTCCTGGGGAATTTATGAAGGACAACAAAGAAGGGCACTTAATCATTAAGAATACTCTATTACAAAAAATTTACAGAAAGAAAAGAAGTAGAGAAAACAGCATGCTTAACAATGTCTAGAGATGGCATAGTAAAGTACTTTTGAGAGAACAAGTGGCCCAGTGATAATGAACTGAGGTCGTGAAGTAGACTGGTGATCTGGATTGATAGCACGGGGAAAAAACAAGTATTGAAGTTTATGTGTCTTTTTTTTCATTTTTATTTTATTTTAAACAGAATAAAACAATACAAAACAGAACAAAACAGGACAAAGCAAATCAGAACAGAATAATGCAAGTGACACAGGACATCACAACATGACAACAGGAAATCAACAGTGGCTAAAATAAGGTCTCTTGTTTTCTTTGTAATAGTTGTCTGTACCTTTGCACACAATACCATCCAACAAAACAAAATAGTATAAAACCAATCGAAACAATAGAATGAGAGCATTGTGGGACTCAAAATAAGACAATAGGAAATCAACAATGGCTTCCCTAGTGTCTCTTGCTCTCTTCAAAATAACTGTCCATACCCTCATACACAGTGAAATCAAATAATAAGAAAACAGATTAAAACCAATGAAAACAAAAGAATGGAAGTATCACAAGACTTCAAAACCAGATAACAGAAAATGGACAATGGTTACTATAATGTCTCTTATTCTTCAAAATAGCTGTTCATATCATCACACATAATAAAATTAAAACATAACTGAGTAAAACTGATTAAAAAGAAGAATGAAAGCATTATAGGATTACAAAATGAGATAATAGGAAATGAACAATGATTATCATAATACATCCCATTATGTTCAAACTGGCTGCCCATATCATCTGACATTGTAAAATCTAACAAACCAAGACAGAACAGAACCAAATCTAACAAAATTGTGCAAACCTTACAAGAGTTCAAGACAAGACAATAAGAAATCAACAGTGGTTACTACCTTTTCCTCCTAGGTGTTTCCTCCCCTATCACTTTTATAATATTATTGTGTTTTTGGATCCCACTAACTCGTGTTATTTATACTAGTGTTCACCCATATGAGTTCAAATCGTTTCACCTGTGAACATAATCTCCAGTTGCAGCCAAAGAAAATCAAGATTATCCTACTTTGTAGCAAGGTAGCTTTCCATTGTATGAAAATGCCATATCTTTCTTATCCATTCTGTGGTTGCTGGGCTAATTACCCATGCTTTTTTATGGTCTTCTGTCACTCTGAGCAATTGTTTTCTCCCTTTTGATTTTCAGTCTATGAATTTCCTTTTGTGTTAAATGTGATTCTTATATTAATGGATCCTGTTTCTTGATCCACTCTCCCTGTGTTTCTTTTTATTGCTGAATTGAGGCCATCTGCATTACTGGTTGCAACCAGCATATACTGGTTTGTCTCAGTCATCTTATCCACCTGTTGTTGGCCCTCTGCTTTTCCTCTTCATTTAATTGCCTATCTTGTTTGGTGATCCTCCTCTGGTGCTGTTCCTGGAAACCATGGTCATCCTTATCTCTCTCTACGGTATCCTTCTGCACTCTCTGTAGGGTTAGTTCAGTGGTCATGAATTGCTTCAGTTGTTGTTTAGCATGGAAGTATCTTATTTTTCCATCAGTTTTGAAAGATAGCTTTGCAGGGTACATCAATCTGGGTTGGAAGTTGTTTTCTTTCAGGATTTGAAACACTTCACTCCAAACTCTTCTTCACTTGATGATTGGTGTTGACAAGTCTGCCATGATTCTGATTGGTTTTCCTTTATAGGTGATCTGCTTCTTTTGTTGAACAGCTTTTAATATTCTGTTCTAGTGCTGAGTTTCTGGAATCTTGATTATAATATGTCTGGGTATAGATTTACTTTGGTTATGGCTAGTTGGAGTTCTATATGCCTCAATTATCTGTATACCATATCCTTTTCCCATGTTTGGGAAGTTTTCCATTATTATTTCTGTAAATAAAATTTTTATTTCATATGTATTACCCCCTGCTTCTTCATTGATGCCTAACACTCTTAAATTATTTGTCTTTGCCTTGTCTTGCAGCCAACGAATTGTTATTTCCTAGCTCCTTTTTATTTTTAAAAAATCTTTCCTTTCATGATCACTAGCTGCAATCCTGTCTTCAAGGTCTGAAAGTCTATCTTTGGTCTCTTTCAAGCAGTTCTGTCAGCTTTCGATCAACTTTTTAATTTCCTGGATATCTTTTTGAATCTGTTTCATGCATTGTAATTCCTTTCTATATTGTCCGTTCAAGGTTTCCATCATTTTCTTATGCTCTTCTTTTTTATCTAAGTCTCCTTTAGATATGCTTAGTAATTCTTTCATTATGTTTTTCATTTCTTCTTTTACCTGAGATATTATTTCTGATCTGATTACTTTTACAGTCTCATGTAGTTGTTTCTTTATTTCTGTTGTTATCCTCTCAGAGATTTCAGGTGTAAGACTTCCAATTTCCTCTATGACTGCATCTCCCAGACTTTTTCTGTGTGGTCCGGAGGTCTGAGATTGCCTTTTGCTCCTTCCTCTTGTCATTCTCTGGGTTCCTCCCAACAAGCTTGTTGTGAGTTCCCAGCCACTTCCCACAATGGCTGCCCTTCTGAGGTATAGGAGAATAGGACAGGCACCTGGGTTCCTCTGACCCCAGGTTTACAGGAAGATAACAGGGTATGAAGTGGGCTTCTCCAGACCTGTGCAGCTATACTGGGGCTTTCCCAATGGCCAGGAGTATGTGCTGACGGGGCTGCTTCTCTCAGCCTCTACCCTGGGACCTGCATTGGTGGCAGGCATACAGGGAAGTGTTTGTCTGATTCTCCTGGTGGGTGATGGCTGCCGGAAGTAAGCAAGGGCCTCCAATGGTGGCCTGCAGGTGCACAGAGCTTACCTGGCTGCATATCCCTGCTCCCACTGGCTGCCAGGAAGCAAGCCTCCTATTGTTGGTGGCTGGTGGGCAGCAGTGGATCTGCCTTTTCTTTCTACCGCAGCTCTTGCCCTCAGGGAGCTCCTTCCCAGGAATGGGACCAGGGAGCAGAGGCGGAAGTTCTGGTTCTTTCTGCTGTGCTGTCTGGCCAGGAGCTCCTTCCTACCAAAGTTTAGGTGTCTTAATACTACAACTTTTAGATGGTAACTATTAAGGAGTTGAGAACATTTTTGGATGACTATGATTTCTATCTTGTCTATTTTTACATGATTAGAAATACTTTTGTTTTTTGCAGAAAAGTGACAATCAGTTGCCCTAATTGGGTTCCATAATCCTTATTTTTCCTGATTTTAGAGGGAAAGTTTACATCTTGGCTCCATTTAATATGATGTTGGCCATTGGCTTGTCAGGAATGACTTATCAGATTGATAGGAGGTTTCCTATCAATCCAGGGTTTTAGGGTTTCCTATGGTTGATACACTGTGTCAACTTGAGCAGTTTAGAAGTTAACTGAAAGACTCAGCAGGGAGCCAGGGTTCTTACTTTGTGAATATCCTCATCCTGTGTAAAGGATGGCAAGGAGATTTTGTGAGTGCTACACCCACCCTGGAGTGGGGGTGGCCTATGTACAATATAAGGGAGGACAAGAGGTTTATTTTTGCCTCTTCTGTTTTGCTCTGGCTGCTGCCTTGAAGTGTTGCCCCTATGCCATGCCATCTTGCCTTGGAGCCAAATGATTATGGACTGAAATCTCCAGAAACTGTAAGCTAAATAAACTTTTCCTTGCTTCACTTTAGGTGTCAGGTGTTTTGTCCCAGCAATGAGAAAAAAGTAACCAAGACAGAATTTGGTATCAGTGGAGTGGGGTCATTGCTGTGACTGTACCTGACCATGTGGTTTAAGAGCCTTTGGGAATGGCTTGTAGGAAGAGTTTGGAAAGGTTCAGAGCTGTTGCCTGAATGCATGGAGCTTGACCAGCTTAGGCTGTTCTGTAGAGGACATTCTGGTCAGAGCTCAGGGGACCAGAAGGCTGATAGAAACCCTGTTAAAAAGACGAGGCTCAGGAGGTTTCGGCTGGGAAGAAGAACTGCATTGGGTGCTGGACTCCAGATGATGTGTATTATGGCTTGGAAGAAAGTTTGTCTGCATTATGGTCCTGTCCAGAGACTTTGCTTGAGACTGAGATTAAGGGCGGTGGCCTGATTAATCTGGCAAAAGAAATTTCAAGGCAGTTGAATGTTGAGGCAGTGGCATGGCTATTGTTGGAGGCTTTTAACCAGATTTATGTTGGGAATCAAGAACAAAGAGCCCAGCATGGTGATTTGAAATGTGACCAGAAATGAAGTTCCAGTAAAGCTGTGGACTATAAATATAGAACTGAGACCCCAACTGCTGAGAAGTAACAGAGAAATAGAAAAGATAGCCTGAAGGCAGTGCAAAAAGCAACAAGTCTCATCCATTGCAGCTTCCAAATTGCAAAAGTGAAAGACTTTGCTTAGAGGAGAAAGCCACAGAGCACCATGTTTCAGAATGGTGGCAGTGGCCACACCAGGTTCCAGAATAGAAGCAGCATAGAGAGTCTGTTCCTCACAATCAGTTACAGAATGCCCAGTGATCCAGGCACTCGACCCCTACAGCCAAGAGAGGAAAGTCTGACTACTACTCCAGCTGGCAGCAGACCTCAGCATCATCCACGTGGTGCTGGTTTTAGGTACACACAGAATGCACACGTTCTGAGCTTGAAAAGGTTTCCACCCTGATTTCAGAGGGACTCGGAGGCCAGGCAATGTGCCCCTGAGAGAGTAGTGTGTAAAGCTGTGACTGTGATGCCAAAGTTGCAGTGGAGACCCCAAAAGTTTGGAAAAGTCAGGAACATGGATCATCTAAGGAAAGCTGCAATGAGGGAGCAAAGCCAGCCCAAGAAAGAAGCCATGGGAGCTAAAACCCCTGAAAGAGCCATGGGGGTGGAGCCACACAAGCCCTTTGGAGCTCACAATTTGCCACAGATTGCTCCAGATGCTGGACATGCAACTACACGACTTAACATTTTCCCTGCTGTATTTTGGACTTGCTTTGATTCCAATCTTTTGTACCCTTCTGTTTATAACCTTTGGATGAAAATGCTTATCTTGTGCCATTGCATGTTGTAAGTGTTTAACTTTGTTTTCATTTGTACAGGGGTATGCAGCTAAGAGTTTGCCTTCCATCTTGGAGCATAATAATGTTGAAACTGTTAGGACTTTACCAACTTTTGCAGATAGACTAAATGCCTTTTGCATAAAGGGATATGCTTGAGTCCTTGGGGATCCAAGGATAAAATGTATTTCTAATGTAATATAATGTTGATAGACTTCATGCTGGTTCTGAAGGATTGTTAAGCTGTGTTATACTGTTCAAGTTACAAAATGTTAAGAATAAGCATACTTTTGTATCTGGAGGCTGATTTAAAGAAATGTGTCTGTTTGCCAAGATGACAAGGGGTGGATTGTTATGGTTGATACATTGTGTCAACTTGAGAAGTTTAGAAGTTTAACTGAGAGATTCAGCAGGGAGCCAGGATTCTTACTTGGTAAATATCCTCATCCTGTTGAAGAGGAGATCACAGAGATTTTGTAAGTGCTACACTGGTCCTGAAGGTGTGTGTGGGGTGGCCTATGTACACTATAAGGGAGAAGAGGTTTGTATTCCCCTTTATTTGCTCTGGCTATTGCCTTGAAGTGTTGCCCCTGTGCCATGTCACCCTGCCTTGGAGCCAGCTGATTATGGACTGAAATCTCCAGAAACTGTGAGCTAAATAAACCTTTTCTTCTCTAATTTTGGGAATCAGGTGTTTGTCTCAGCAACCAGGGAAAAGTAAACAAGACAGAAAGTTGTAACACAAAGATAACAGGCAGAATAATTTGTATAGACAAAGAAGGAAATATTTTAACATCAGAAAAATACTTCTACATCAATTTTCTCCTCTAAGAATTGCAAATTCTTGAGTTACTTTGGGTGGAAGAATTAATTAATGTACATAAAATCTCCTGTCACTGTGAGTAGTATCTAACATAAATTCAAATATGAATAATATTTCCTATCTCTTAATATGTAACCTTGCTTAGTTCAAATTTTGAAGCAAGAGGTAAATACAAACTAGATTATGAGAAGCAAGCCCAGTCTGGGAATCAGCGCCATGTGCGGACCACCACTGGACCGTGCACTGAGGGGAGAGAGAATAAGGCTACATCAGGAAGCAAGCCCAGTCTAGGAACCAGTGTCATGCACAGGCTGCCACCAGACTGGGAACAGACAGACCCCAGCCCTTTCCCACATGCAGGCTGGCAAACAAGAAGTACCATTCCCACCTCCCCCCTGCCATAAGTGACCAGTTTATCCAGAGACACAGGCTGTGATGATAGCTATCAAGATGAAATGCGATTGGATGCCTGTGGTGCTTTGGTGTTTCACTGACATTGCAGATCATCTAGGGCCCGTGGTCTGATCATCTGTTCGGAGGATAGTAGTGCGCAGTTTGGCATCTAGGGGGATCTCCTTCTAAGTGTTGTAGCCATTGTTGATTCCCTATGGTCTTGTTTTGAAGTGCTATATCATTTCCATTGTTTTGTTGGATTGGGTTTTACTGTCTTTTGTTTTGTTTGATTATGTTAAATCCAATGGCAGGAGCAGCTATTTCAAAGGTAGCAAGATATATTATGGTAGTAATTTTTGATTTATTATTAACTTGTTTTGAAATCCTTAATTGCATTCATCATCCTGTTTTTATTGTTTCTATTCTATTCTGTTCTGTTTGATTTTTACTATGTCTGAAGTTATCTGCAGCTATTTTGAAGACATCAAAAGGCATTATGGTAACTATTGTTGATTTTGTAATGTTTCGAAGTCCTGCATCACTTACACTGGTTTGTTTTGATTGGTTTTATTCTGTTTTATCTTCTTAAAATTAAAAAAAGATTTGACACCAAACTAGATTATGATATGCTGAGGAATAAGTTAGAAATATGGTAGTGGAGATAATCAATATTGATTCTGATTTTTGTAAACATTTGTGGTAAAAATGATTGCATCAGGGATGTAGTTAAGTATTACGATGAAAATTAAAGGAGGAAAATGTTTATTATTATGTGATATTAGGTGAATCTATGCAGTTTGGAATGTATTTAATGAATTATAGTTGGAGGGATGAGAGAAAGAGTTCAAGTGAGAAATCTAAGTTACAATGAATCTCTGAAATTGACTGGCTTTGTATGATTCCATTGATAAATTGTTTTATTCTTTTCAACTCCTTTGAGAGACAGATAGTGGGAAAACTCACAGTGAAAGAATATAAGATCACCTTTCCGAATATCTGAGTCAGTGATTACTCTCTGCACTGAGTACAGAGTGACTAAGGACTTGTTATTTATTGGCCTAAGACTTAATTTTTCATTTGCATAACAAGGCAGTGGAACTGAAAAAACCTTGACATCATTTCTTGATATCCGTACTTTAGTTTTGACAGCATATAAAATAGATTATTCGTGACTTTGATGACTGTCATAATTTCCTAGTTCTTAATCCCCAAACTTTCAGAAATTTATTGAAACAAAACTCAGCAAAATAATTTTTATCCATCTTGAGGTTGTGTAACAGTGATGGGGAAACTTGCAATCATTTGTTTGAGTGACTCCTGTTGTTTTTGTGTTTATGATCTAATGCTATATATATTATCAGAGATTTTTTTCTTCCTTCTTTCGCTTTCTCTGTCTTTGTTTCTAATTCCTTACATCCTTAGTTTCTTTCCTTCAGTTCACAAGAAAAGCTATTTTCTTTCATTGTTTTTGCTTTTCACTACTCACTGCCTAAATGAAAACTTGATACAAAGACTAATAGCATAGAAATATCTGCAAATAGGAAATAATGAAGATATGCAATGTAAACAATGTTGGATGAAGTATGTTTAGTAAATGCAAAACACTAAAACTATCCAATGGGGAAAACACTTACTTTTATATTTTTATGGTTTACAAATATACAATTTCTTTCAGAAGAAAGTAGAAAAAGATTGTGTAAACTGTCTTACTACTTAACTGTTTGGGGCATTATTTTTAGTAATGTTTTACTCTGTATATTTTTTATTAGTGCATGTCAGTACAGAATGATAATGTTCATTCTGGTGATTGGTCCTTGCAAATAATACAGTTTGATAATTTTCAATCACTTTATTCTTTCTCCCTTACTTCCATCCTTTTTCCTACTTCCATGAATCTACCTTCTATTTTCCTATTATCTGCCCTTTAATTTTATTCATTTACTCATTTATATTTTAACTTCAAATATTTAATCATTTAAAATCAATTATAAAACCATAACTATTGGATTTTTAAAAACATATTAGACAAATTAACTATCTCTGTGCGCAGACACGTTCAGGCAAACCGATGAAGTATTAAAATGGAAAGATACTTAGGTTTCAGTTCTAGGAATGTATCATTTGCTTCAACTTTCAATTCTCATTGATTAATTTATAAAATATTTCCTGCATCTACTTCTATTGATATTTCAAGACTGACACTGAAAATAAATGTGAAAAATCATGCCATGATATTACCTTGGTATAATCAGGAAGTAGAGAAAACTAAAAGGAAAGCACTAACATTTAGATCTTGAGTAAGATGGTCAAGTAATTAAATCAGAGCCTTTGGTAATGCCTTTCTTCATACAGATGGCATGTTTAAAACTTACCTCCAAATTCTGAGTAACGGTTTTTACATTTAGACATTCAACATTTTTATCACACCTTGTACATTATACACATATATAATAGGTATATATTTTCTACAAGAATATATTAATTATATGGTACAATATATGTCTTATATATTATATAAGAATATACAATTATATGGCATGTTATGTCTTAGATATATTTGTAATATATTATTATTTGCAAGTGAGTATATTTAAAATTGTATTCAATGTATCTCTTGAGAATATACTCAATGGTTGTACTCCTTTATAGATGAATATTAGATAATAGTAAAGGTATTTTTACAAAATGTTTTTGTACCAGGACTTAAACTCAGACCTTGCACTTGTCAGGCAGGTGCTGTGCCACTGAGCCATACCCCTGTTCCTGAGAGTAAAGCTATTTTTTAGCAGTCTTTTCTTTACTTGTTTTTAATGCAATTGATATTTAGAATAAATTGTTCCAAAATAAATCATAAGTTTATAACCTCTAGTGAAAAATTAAGCAGAAAAAGAAACCAGATATTTTCTCACCAGATCTTAAGGATACTTGGTTAGTTAAAAATGCTGGAATTGAATTCCAATCCCATCACTGACCAGTGCCACTTGGACATTAAAGAGGATATTCAAATTTTCTGTTGAAATTATTTTTAGTATTCAAGTTTGACTACCCTCCTTTCTCTGTGTAAAAGGGAGGACTATGTTTCTTGAAAGACAAGCAGGGATATGGCGAGATCTATGGCCAATGCTCGTTCTCACATATTAAACTAGATCAATATGAAAATAATAATTCCTACAGGTATAAAACAACCTTTCCTGGAGAAGCAAGGAAGTTTTACTTATTGTCTCTTTTTGAACTCCAGGAAAGAATTTGGCCATGCTAAGAAAGAAGTGAATTCGCACATTTCATAGGCCAAAAACTATATATGATATTGTTCATGTTTATACATAATTATAACCATTATGCTCAAAAGGAAAGAACTGGAATGGGGAAAAGGAGAAAAGAAGGAAGGTAAATATATATATATAATAGCTAAGATAATTGTACTACTAGTTCTATTAGTTCATTGAAAGGTATAGTTGAATTGGGCCTGGTGGCACATGCCTATAATCCCAGCACTCGGGAGGCTGAGGCAGGAGGATCATTGCAAATTCAAGACCAGCCTGGGCTACAAAGTGAGCTCAAGGTCAGACAGAAAGAACAGCATAGTGAGACCCTGTCTCAAAAAGGCAAGGGCTGGGGATTTAGCTTGTTGGCCTAAGCACCTGCCTGACAAGCATGAGGTCATGAGTTTGATCCTTGGTGCCACAAAAAAAAAGAAAGAAAGGAACAGTTAATGCTTATATTGTTTGATCAGTTTTGCATGCCTATACCTGGTAATCTGAGCAAATATTTTGAAGGCAACAATATGCAATACCAACCATTGTTAATTTCTTGTCATCTTGTTTTGAAATTCTGTATCAGTTTTATTGTTTTTTTTAAAATTACCTCTAAAATAAAAACAAATAGTATTTGAGTAGATACTACCTAAATAAGTGTAGTCTCCTGTATTTAGTGCTAGGGATTCTTGAAGATATTTTAAGAATACACATTAGTCACTTTCCTATTGCTGGGAAAAAATACCACCCACATTTTTAAAAAGGACAGGTTTACCTTGATTTCAGAGGTTTCATTCCATGGTCAGCTATTCCAAAGCAGAACATCATGGCAGAAGGGTTTGACAGAAGAATGCTCCTCACCTCACGGTGACCCAAAGCAGAGCAGAGATGACCTCCATAGTCACACACTTAGTGACCACCTCCAATTAGACTCCACCTCCTAATAGCATATTCTGCTCTGATTAATTCAGCGGTTCATATGGGATTCCCATAATTGAGTCACCTCTCCAGGAGTCTCATAACCAAGTCAAGCTAACAATTAAGCTTAACTGTCCCATAGTCCCCCTGTTTAACTTGATACCCAAACACATCACCTTAAACTATACTTGACTTGCTATGTTTGAGATCTAAAATATACTCTCAAAGTCTCATGTGTTCATATGGGGCTTTGGAAGTGTGATGGTATCGTGGGGATACTATACTCATGAACTGAATGTACTGTTAGAAGGTGGAGCCTGATTGGAGGTCTGGGGACATGCCTTTGGAGTGTGTATCTTCCTCCTCAGTTCCTCCCTTCATTTTCTGCTTCATAGTTCTTATAGGTAGAGAAAACTTTTCCTGCCATGCCTTTCCAACATGCCATTTTTACCTTGGAGCTAGTTGACCATGAACTGAATTTTACACAACATCACCCAAATTAAAATTCTCCTCTTTTAATCACTGATGTCAAGTACTTTATCCCTGGGAGAAAATAAGTAACATAGAAGTGAGGCTATTGCTGTAACTGTACCTGAAAATGTGATTCAGAGACTTTGGAACTAGTTTGTAGGAGAAGTTGGAAAAGTTTGAACATGCAGGTTAGAGAAGCCCTCAGTCAGTGTAAACAGCACTTAATGAGTGATTCTGGGGCTCAGATGATCAAAAGGTTGATATAAACACAGACACTAAAGACCAACTGATAACCTTCTGAGCCTGGTCTTTAGACATGTGCGTAACACTCTGGTACAAAATCTGCCTACATTTTTCCCATGTCCTGAGAATTTGCAGAAGCTGAGATTAAGGTGAGTGGACTAATTGGTTTGGCAGGAAAAATTTTAAAGTATACAAATATTCAGGTTGCCATGGATATTTCTGGCTGTTTTTAGCCAGATCTGCAGAGAAAAAATAGAACTGAAAGAGCTGAAAAATGTGAAAAGTTTGAAGTTTCAACATGAAAGTAGCTTCTGCAAAGTCGAGATCAAAGATAATATGGTTTCTGAAAAGATTAGCTTTAAAAGAAACCAAATACTTTAGATCAAGCAATGAGAAAAATGGCTTGAAGGCATCTCAGGAATTAACCAGATTCCATCCTTCCCAGGCTCAAGAGTGTAAAACGGTATGCCTTTGAAAGATCTTGATTCAAGAAAAGATTCTCTGTGTGCCCTAGTCATTCAAGGCTGCCTACCTGAGATCAGCAATCAGGCACTGAGATGCTGCTGAGCCACAGTCCAAGGAGACCGATGTCTACTTAAGCTCACAGCAGAACTTGGCATCATCCATGTGATAGCATTTTACAAGCACACAGAATACAAAAGTTATGAGGTCACAAAGGCTACCACCTATATTCTAGAAGAAGGCCTAAGAGGCCAGGCAACAATATATGAAAGTCACTGCTTGGAGCGAAGCCAAAGCTGCAATGGAGATCTGAGAAAGTGAAAGACGACTGTATGGAATGTCTGCTGAAGAAAAAAAAATACACAGACAATTCAGCCCAAGAGAGAGCCCAAGTAAACTTCAACCACAAGACCATTACGACGGAGGTTCCTCAAGACCTTTGGCACTCTCATCTCAGCCTAATCTGCCCCAGGGGGGTGGACAGGAGCTTCAGAATTTAATGTTTGCCCTGCCAAATTTTGGCCTTGCTAGTGCTGATTTCTTTCTACCTTGTCCCTACCTTACGGAGTAGGAATGTTTACTCTGGGCTATTATATTTGGAAAGTATTGTATTTAAATTTCTTTTTGGTTTTCACAGGGGCCCATATCTCAGAGTTTGCCTTGATTCTCAGAGAAGACATTGGACTTGGATGTATCAGCAATGCTGTAACTGTTAGAATACTGGTAACACTTGAGAGTTGGATTGCGTGCATTTTGCAAATGAGATGAACCTAAGACTTTTGGGGCACAAAGGAGGAATGTTTAGACCCAAAATGGCCTCTATAAGTCTTAACTAGTGATAATTACTATGTATTTATACACTGCAAGGAATATTGAAAATTCCGAAGGAAATTTTTAAAGGTGTATTTATTGAAAACATATCAGCAAGCTTTAAAAATTTTCAACCCAATGCAAACAAAAATGTTTCTACCCATTTAAAGTACTTATTGAATATTTAGTAATTCAGGCTTAATAATTGTTATGGTTATATCTAGATGTTCCCATAAAGCTTCATTTTCTCATAGGTGGGGCTTTTGAGAGGTGGTTAGATCACGGGGGCATCATAATCATAAGCAGATTAGTCATCTGATGAATTCATAGTTAAATATGATGTTGGAAGGTGAAACCTGGTCAGAGGAGGTGGATCACTGGAGGTATAGCCTAGAAAGGTCTATCTTCCTCCAGTCTCCCTTGATTATTCTCTGCTTTCTGCCTGTCAAGTCATGAGCAAGCTTCCTTTCCCATGCACCTCTGCCTTGCCATCCTGCTTTGGAGCCAGACAACTGTGAACAAAAATAAAACTTTCTTCCTTTAACTTGTATGTGTGTGGTGTGTGTGCGTGTGTGTGTAGTATAGTATTGTGCCCCAGAAACAAGAAAGACAGTAGTCATAAATACTTACAAAGATGTAGATATAAAAGTTTCACAGAAAAGTTATTTGAATAAAATGTTGATACAAGAAAAATGCTTATATATTGTGGCACACATATATGAATAAAATCTATGCTACCAATAAATGATATAGAAGTGTGGTGAATTGAAAACTGATGGTCAGTTTAACACCAACTGAAGTTAATCAGCATGGTGCGGAGTGGGGGTTCCACCTGAGGATTGTTGCCAACATAAATGGAGAACTGAAGAAGAAGTGTGTTGTTGTTTGGTGCTGTTGGTTGTCCTGTTGCCACGGTTTCTCCTGGAGGAGTTTATTGAGCTTCTATCCTGATATGAACTTGGTTGTTCTGATCATCAGAGGAGCTCAAGACGTTGTTGTTGTTGCTGAGAATGGCTGTGGTTCACTTTGGGGGCACTGTGGTCCTTACTTTGAATATCACTTCCTGGCTCTGGAGGGGGAGATGTGTGCTGTTCTGTCTCCAAGAGAAGCTTGTCACACTAATTTCCTGATATGAACTTGGCTGTTCTCATCATCAGAGGAGTCTGGGACCTTGTTGTCGCTGAAGATGGTACTTTTTAGGGGAGCTCAGGTTCTTACTTTGAGTCCTGCTTCCTGGCTCCAGTGCAGAACCCTCAACCTGCTGGCACAGATCCTTCATCCCACTGGCATAGACTTTTTAGTTTCCCCTGCTGATGTTAGGGCCTTCCCAGTGGAGATCCATGAAACAGACTTACATGAATCTTCCTTGTGGGCTCTAGGCCTCCAGTTGGACTCGTGGGAGGCATTATTATGGTCTCTAGGTTTTCAGCTGAACTCATACAAGATGTTGCCATGGGACCTATGCCCTCAGCTGGATTCTCTAGGTCTTTAGTGTGTGGACAGATTTCCTGTACTTTCTTTGTATTTGACTCCTTGAGTGACCATTATAAATAATACTATGAATTAGGTGTCCTGTATGGTCTTGTTCTCCTTGCAAACCCTGACTACAACAAGAAGAATATAAAAACACATGCGAAAACTTTTATAAAACTCATATTCTGGAATATGGAGAATAACTGTTTTGGAAAAAGCTAAGCATACAATATAGGAATTTTAATTAAAAAATGGACTGGTAAAGGTACATTAATAGCTGTAATTCCATAAAAAGCTAAAAATAAAAAGAGCCATGGTCAAATTTGAATGAAAATGAATGGGAAGCAGGAGGGAAGAATGGAATTGATATTACAATTAGTACCTGTTGAATTAGTCTGCATCAAGAACTATGATGGGCACTTGAAACAAAGTTTCTTACTGAAATGTGTACCATTTTCCAGAAAGTAGGTCCACACTAGTAACCCTGTTTTACAGAACAAAGTACAGAGGAATGAGTGAGTGAGAGTTGTGAAGGCAGCTTGCCTCTTAGCCTGTCTCTGGTTCATACTACTTGTAGTTTACCTGGGGCAAATTCCCTAGGTTCTTGATGCCTCATATTAAAATAATGAAAATGACAGTACCTAGCTCATATGGTTGCTATGAAAAAAATTTTTAATATCTGCAATATTCTTAAGAAAAGACCTGGCAAATGGTCAGTGCCAAAAACTCTCAACTACTTTTATTGAATGAAAAAGCCTACTCTTCAAAATTCTAAATCGTATTCAAGGTACCTCTATTAGAAACTTGCAGGATAGAGAATTGAAACCAGATCTGTTGGATCGTGAACCATAGTGTCATAAACAAGATGTTTTCTCTTTGTCTATATCCACAGTCAGTAGCAAAATGTCCTCTCCTGACTTTCAAATAAGGAAAAACTCGCTGTCCCCTAATTTGATACACTATCAGAAATAAAGCACGAAAGTGCCTGTCAGTGAAAGAGAATGGTCCCCAAACTTTGGGTTTCTATATCTTGAGAAAGGTCCTGTGGTTTTAGAAAAATTTTGTGTTCAGCAGCAGCAACTTCTGAAACACAAAATGAACATCTCAGAGGAAGTACGCATGCAAGCACAGAGCAGAGCGGCAGAGGGAATCAAAGCCAAATGGCTCCAAGTACTCCATTTCCATTGGCTGTATTGTTCCAAGCTCGGCCTGCTGTGAATAAACATTTCATTCATTTTACAATCTGATTCCCCTGGTTCTCCTTCTGCTTCCCACTTCTATCTGTCTTCAGGGGGGAAAAGAATACAACAACCATGCCACATGAATACGGATGTCTTTAGAAGGGTTATATTTTTGTTACATACTGATTTTCTGTACTACTCTTGCAAATATGATTAACTGGGGTTGACCACATATTTTATTATCTAAACCACAGGGTGTTAAGAGTGAAACAGTTACTATTAATGGGAAAATAATGTAAACAAAGTGTACTGGAAAAATCAAAATACATAGTCATTTTGAAGAAATATGAGTTAAGAGCTGAGATTTGAAAATACTGTTTCTATCCTCCTTCCTTGCCAAAACTAGATATTTCAGTTTGTAGGGTACTAGTATACAGAAGATAACAGTGCCAGAATTAAGGTAATGCTTGGGAGTATTTAAATAATAGCCATATGATCCTGAATAAGACACACAGTCGTAATCCACCCATTTTAGATTGTAAATAATTATGCACATTTGACAGTACAATCGTGAGACTTTATAAGCACATACACACAATTCATGAATACTCAACACCTGGTAGCTGTTATTACTTTCTCACCTCTGTAATGCCTCTCTCTGAGGTCTTTTGTGAGGCAGGCAACTGACTTTCCACAGGCAGCAGTGCCCTACTCCACTTTGTGCTTTCCTCCAACTTCTACATCTGCTGTGTTCCAAAAACAGTCATTTCTCTAGTTATTAATATGGCGAGAACAAAGCTATGCATTTCAATTCTGCCTTCCACCAAAAGATGGCACTAGTAGTTATTGGTTTGTAAGTTTCCACCTAGAAATAAAAATACTGAACGGCTATTCAGTAGCTAACACATTTATAACTATGGACCTTTGTGTTTTCTGCTATAAGCTTTGTCGCATGTACCGCGTCGCATAGAACAGGCTATTCAGAGGCAAGGAAGGAAATATCCTTGGGGAGAACATCAGCACCTGGGGAAATGATTTCTCCTACTGACAGTAAAATCTGGAGATGCATGGGATTTGAGGGCTTTGGGAGTAAATTTGGGTTGGGTAAATTATAATGAAGGACTCCTCAGTAGTGAATATAGAAGGAAGAACCTATAGTTTAAAGATGAAAAGAGAAGCAAAAGCTGCAGCAAGGACAAAATTGGGCAAATATATAATATACAGAACACAATTCAGTGTGATGTCACAGAAGTCAGGGAAACTAGACTATGACAGTGTGAAAGATGAAAACTACATTAACGAAAACAGTAAGTGCCGTGCACCTTCTAGGTTGCTACTGCTGTTCTTTAAATCTGATTTCCTAAGGAGGATTCCATTTATTTGCCAAAGCCCAGTGGAGGGAAAAATATAAAGCTGACTCAATATTCTAGTATTTTATGATGAATTATTAATAGTACATTAAAAACCTGTTCTTTCTGAAAACAAAAGCAAATCAAATCAAAGAAAAATACAAAGGAGAGGGTCACGGTAGTCTGTTGTGTACCATCTCAAAGAACCTTTGGCAATGATGCAGTTTGGAAGGATCTATGACTAGCCTGTTACATGGAAATAACACCTACAATCAATCAATGTTGATCCAGAAATTCCACAGGAGTGCTAAAATATTCCTTCTCACTGCTAGCACAAATAGTAGAGGTTTCTGATCTTTATGACAGGTGTACATTGTATGTAAAATGCTTTCTGCAATCATTACTGAGTACTTTAACAAGCTCTGAAAAGTCTCTAATTGATTCGAGCCCCCCACCACCACTAGAGGTTTTTGAATATGGAAATGCTAGTAATCATACCTTAATTTTTTTAAAAGAATGGATAGCATGTATATCCATATTTAGGATAAAGAGAATTGCTCCTACAGAGATTATACTTCTGATATA
>RJWT010022517.1:0-17151 GCA_004365215.1 Cuniculus paca | reverse complement strand
GCAGGAGGAGAGCCGAGGTGAATGTGTGAATCGATCATTTCAATATAGGACGAGGACCAGTCACCTGCAGACAGTCTCCGTGGCTGCAGGTGTCCTTTCCTCACACACGCCCTAGGACTGCGGGGACTGACAAGCAGGTAACGAGATTTACCTTAGACAGGTTCAGGCAGAGTGCCCAGACAGGCATAGCCATGTCTTTATTTTAAATATCTTTTGAGAAGGACGTCTGAAAAATTCTAGCCGAGTGTGCCCCATAGAAAGCTCTTTACTAAAGAAAACACAACGAGATTTATAAGTGTTAAAGTCTAGAGGAGTTTCCCAATTTGCTAACAATTTAGTACTTTTTCTTCCTTTTTGCATGCCATAAAGTTCACTATATTTACTGTAAAATTTTTTTTTTAGTAGCTATGTAGAGTTCTCCAACTGTCACTTCCATTTCAGATTTCTTTTTTTCTTTTCTTTTTTTCCTCAGTGGTGATCGAACATTGAACACAGGGCTTTACTCCTAAACTACATCCTCAGATCTCAGATTTCTTGTCTTTCTTGCTTTTTTTTTTTTTTTTGAGGTAAGGTCTCACTATGTAGGGTAGGCTGGCCTTGAACTCGTGTACCCCAGGAGGGCCCAGATCTTGTAGTAATCCTTCTGCCTCAGCCTCCCGAGTGCTGGATTATAAGTATGTGCCAACACATCTGGCTCAGAATTTTTTTTGGGACTATGGATTTTGTTTAAATTACTTTTTATTTTTAAAAATAAGATAAATGTGGAATAAGCCAGATGTTTAAATATTTTTATTTCATTTAAAGCATTTCACATCTAATTTAAATTGCTATTACTGCTGAGAAAGACAGGCAACAAATGCGGTTTCATAGCAGTATGCTGTTAGACTTATTATGCTAAACTTCTAGGGTTATTCTTTCTTGGGAAAGCAGATAAGTTAGCATGAATTAAAAGATATTTTAAAAGGTTTACTAAAATATGGATGCTTATTTTTTTCAGCACTGAGGATCTAACCCAGGGGCATTCTACTGATCTATGTCCCTAGACTTTTTAATTTGGGGGGGGTCCAGGAATCAAACTCAAGACTTTGTGCTTGCCAGGCAGGCGCTGTGCCACTGCCTTTTTAACTTTTTTAATTCTTCATTTTGAAACAAAGTTTCGCTAAATTGCCCAAGAGAAACCTGAACTTGTAACTCTCCTGTCTCAGCCTCCCTCAGTGCTGAGATTACAGGTTTGCATCACTGCACCTGGCTATGATGTGCCCAGCCCCACTGAGAATTAAACCTAGGGCCTTTGCACTGAGCTCCAACCCAGCCTTAAAAAAATTTTTTTTCTGTTTTTAAATTTTGACGAAGGGTCTTTCTTGCTACATTGCCCAGGCTGGGCTCAAACTTAGGATCCTCCTGCCTGTTTCCTACATTCCAGCTGTGTGTGATCACACCTGGTGTGCTGATGCATTTCTCAAAGTACAACAGATGATCAATGACTGATAAAAATTTTTCTTTCAATTTTTCTAGAAAGCAGAAAGAGATAGTTTCATATACACTGTTACAAGTGTATCCAATCATTTCTTTTGAGCACTGCTAGAAATTCGGAAACCAGCCAGATGGGTGCCATTAACTTCATGTCCTGTACCTGGTTCTGTCCACTGATGCCGGGGTGTGTGTGTGTGTGTGTGTGTGTGTGTGTGTGTGTGTGTGTCATGTGGCACCACGGAAAATTCTCTAGGGTAATGGTGAGAGATCACCCTGTTTTTTGTCACTGTGGCCCATGAACCTAAAGTGAAGAAAACAGAGGATTCTAGAAATGCCCAATTTATATTTTTAATAAAAGTTTCATTTGCCAGCTCTTACTATTAAAGGAATGATAAAATTCCTTAATACAACCACAAGGAAAGGAAAAGGGCAGAGAGGAGAGGAAGACACAGAGCTGGGGGGACGAGGGAGGAGGAGCGGGGGACATGCGTGGACACAGCCACAGAGCCAGGCAGCCAGGAGGGAGAATCAGGAAGAGGGAAAGGAGCAGCAAGGCGCTGGGGCAAACCCCCCTTCCGGCTCTCCCACAGATGCTGCAGTCAGACCCCAAGCCAGGCTGGGGTGCAGCCCCAGGCAGAGCCAGCTGGGTGACTCTGGGGACACGGCCTTTGAGTGAGATCACATGATCTCCTTGCCACAGGTCCTCTGGCCTTGCGCTGTTTCCAGGCTACCTTGGGAGGCCCGGTGGATGAGGAGGAGGAGGAAGAGGAAGAGGAGGAGGAGGAAGAGGAGAGGAGGAGGAGGAGAGGGAACGGGGTTTGCAGTAGGCACGGCCTACCCAGGAGGCCTGTTCAGTCAGGCTGGGAGGACAGGAGCCAGGCAGGATGGCAGAGGAGGGACGAGGTGGGGAACATGGTGTGTGTCTCTCACACAGAAATCTCGCCTGCCCACACGCCCATTTTGATCGGCCTGGACTATTTTAAGGCCCTGTCCAGGTTTGGTCGTCATTAGCATGGGCGTTCATGGTAACCCAACTGGAACTACATTTATGCTATTTTCATATCTTTTCTTTCCCAATGGGGCCCTGAATTGTGGTCACAGCTTTGTCACCACCTTGGCTATGAGTGACCGTGGGCAACTTCCAAACCCTTACTGGATTTCATCAACTGAAGGGATTGAACTAGATGATTTCTGAGATTTTATCCAGATCAAAGGATATTTTTTACAATAAAAAAATGAGTGGAAAAATTCTGAAAAATGTAAACCAGAAAAATATTAAGGATGTGTTATAAATTTAGGATGGAAGAAACAACTTCAGTTATCAGATTTTATCCACATAAAAAAAATTCTCTAATACTGACCCAGCCACCTGCCACAAAAAACCCCACAGACTAGGATATGATGAGCACTAGAATTTCATTGCTTTGCTTCAAAACTTGCAGTTTGGTTTAATCAAACTGATCATATAGTCACCATTGGCAGACTCTCTGCTTTTCTAAGAATCAGCTTTCTTAAAGTAAAAAATCACTGCACAGAGTTTTGAAAAGAGTAAATGAACAAGGACATTTGATGTGTATATGGGGGGCAATTATCAAGAATCTCCAAAGTAGAGTTCTGTCGTTTCACCTTCCATTTTCCCCAGAAATCTCTTGGTTCTGATTCTGAGTGTTCCTGCTCACAAATAAAGGGAAAAGGCTGTGGGTGGTGGGGTGGGAGGATACACTGTCGTCTATTAGTGGAATCCACCCTTTCAGTTGACAAAGACAACAACCAAATCTTTAGATGGTTTATTTGATCTGCGTGAAAGAGTGGCAGTAGGATTTCTGGCACTTGAATAAGCGGAAACAATATTTTTGGCTAGAGAGACTTGTCTGAGTTCTCTGAGGGAGCCTTCGAGAGGCCATCTGGACCGAACAGTATTTCTTTTGTAAGGGCCTGCACTTGCCAACAGAAGTGAAAGGTGTGCGAGCCGCAGTCAGAAACCTTCAAAAATAATTTGCCTTCAGTACTGGGATGCGAGAGATCTATGACTGTTTGTAATTTTCTAGATGAAAAGATTCACACGAGGGAAACAAACCTTATACTTTCCGTTTTCTTTCCTTATTAGGGGATGCTTTCCTAATTTATGATCCAAGACAGGATGTGCTTATTAATTTTAGCTCAGTAATTTGCACCATTGTTCTCTCATGAGTGAAATTCGAATGTTCCTGTTATGTGTGATATTTACAATTGTTATGTCAGGTAGTGACTTTGTTTCTGACCCTTGTAATTGTTAACTGAACCTAGATTTTAAAGATGAAACATTTCCCCTTCCTTGGTTGTTAGCCAGCTTGTGAAGCCATGATGAATGAAAAATACTTAAAAAGTCAAACAAAATCCTTCCAAACCCAAATAAAGCACTTACAGCAATGATATGAATAAAACAGAATGCTTATTAGAAAACTAGAAGGTAGGCAAAGACATGTTTGTAGCCAGATCCTACAGAAATAGGAATATTCTAGCAGAATACCTTTAAATATCTATCACCATTTTTTTTCTATTCCTTGAATTTTTTGGATAGAGTTTCCATTTAGATGGAAATGCTTAATTCTGATACTAAGATTTCCTATGACCAGTAATCATTAAAAAGAAATTGTCTTCTTTAGCTGTCATTTTTGTCTAATAAGTGAATAAGAAAAAAATATAGTTCATAATATAGATGTGAAAATACACATCATTATCAAATATACTTGAAAGTACATGTACATTGCATTAACATGTAGGCTAAATGTACTCATTTCTACACAAATTATAGTTGCTATTGATATCAATATTGACTAATTGTTTGCTCAGGAAGGTTTTAATTATCCAGTTTTCACACTGTGTAAAGTTCTTAGTTGATAAAAAAATCATGTTTCTTTAGTGAGTTGATACCAAATGCAGTACTCAGTGGAGAATTTTCAAATATTATTGGAACTACCATTACTATGAAAATATAACATCAAAAATGAAATGAACTTTCTAGAAATTCCTTTATAAATTTAAAACAAACCACATGGGAATGATTTATCCTGGCTAAAGTACTTTACAAAATAACTTGAAGCTAGACTAATTAATGACATGCAAGTTGTATCCCCAGATATATTTTCTGGAGAGATGAGAGAATCAGTTTAATTAATATTGTGGTTAGATACTTCACAACTATGTCAGATAAATTAAAAATATTTTTGTTTCTGGGAATTAAAATCACAGAGATTACTACATAGAGTGCTTACACTTCTCTGAGAGATTTTAATAGGTAACCCAAAGTCCCTAATATCAGTCTGTAGCCTGCATTCTTAGTAATGGGGACCATTGTGCCAGGCAAAATTCTCTAACCTGAAAATCTATGAGCTGAAACAGTGCCACCATAAATACCAGTGCCTGCCAAATAATGAGAGATTTTATCGGTTATCATTAATATTTATTTTAATATACAGTGTTTTTTCTTGGCCTGACATTACACTAAGGACATCAAACTTTATGTCTGCAGAACTTCTAATTGAAATAAAATTTGGTGATATCAAAGACTGATCTCAAGAACTTATCTGCTCATGATCTAAATATTTCCATGATTTTTGTTCTTTGGAGAGGGAGGGCAGGAAGCAAATGTAAAATTTAATTCTGAACAATAACAACAACAACAACAATTACTATTGCTACCACAGAAAACCCAGATGACCAGCACTGACTATGAACTTTAGCGATGCCTTTGGTCTCTGAGTAGAATTTAAGATGAAAGCAAGAAGAAGAGAAAAAAAACGAAGATCCATAATTTTGCCTTCTGGGGTCATTCTACATAAAAACATAACTTGGATGACATTTTCATGGTGGGGGTGGGTCTTAGAAATATACCAGTGTCTCACTGGGACACCAGCCATCGATTTCCCATGTTTGAGACTCATCTGTGCTTTGGACAAAGTATTGAAGGGTCCATATTTTCATCACTGATTCACATTTGAAATAAAACAGATTAATGTTTGTCAGAGGCGATCACTTTCTACAGCCAAGTAACCTATTTACACAAAATCTTTGCAAACAGAACCCACACTATTTAAAATCCCAAGAACCCCATGATCCAGAGTCACCTACCTGCAGGCCCAATTTCTGTGACCAGCCGGTTTACAGGCAAAGGAGAGAAACATGCTAACTGGATAAAATAACCATATATCCCCACTGGAAGCCCTATTACTTGAATCATTTAAACCTTGCTGGACAAAGCATCAGGAGAATTTGCTGTAGGAAACAAACTTCCAAGAATGGGGCAGGGTGAAATGACCTAACAGTCTCTCCTCTCTCCAGTTTCTATGGCTATGTGTTAAGAAAAGCCGGCTCGCCACACTGTTGTGAAAGCTTTTGACCCAACGAGACAGCATCTCTTGTTTAAAAGAACAAATAGCTCAGCATCTAACATTTAATTTGCCCTCATCAACAGGCAGGCATGGGCAACTTTGGGGCAATTTTCCCTACGAATGGTATTTTCCAGGTACAATGCGAATGGGTTGTTTTCCTCATTCAGGAACTTAAATGCCAGGAAAAGCATGTTTTTGATTGGGGTTTGTTTGCTGGTGGCTGAAATTTAGGGTGACCTCTCGCATACCCTAACTTCTTACCATGCCAGGTGGCGGCCTCTGATGCCAGACCCAGTTGGGATGGCTCGTGGGGAAAGTGCTAGCCCGCATTGGTCTGTCATGTAAGTAGAGCACATGCTGCCTCAGTTTCCTGTCTCAGTAGAAAGTGTTTATTGCACGGGGACCCTCAGCTGTTGCAGGCACGCAAAGCATTTAGTGTGTGTGTTTGTGGGCAGGTACGTGAGAGCAGAGAGAGAGGGTTTGCATGTAGGAATGAAACTGTCCATGTTCCTCTTGCGAGATAAATATCTATGTTTATTCATTCTTGATTTTTGGGTTAAGATATAGAAATGGACACAAAACACACTGTCAACCTGAAAATATTTTTCTATGACATGCATTATTTTTCTGATGGCCACCGTTGATGTGAAATGAAATATGCTATCTATCATGAAATTGGTACATGTCCAAATTGGATGTTTCCAATGTAACGTACTCTGCTTTGAGATATTAGGTGTGAGTTTGTGCAAATATGAGCCCCTGTGTGTGTGTGTGTGTGTGTGTGTGTGTGAACATGCATGCATGGTCATGGCTGAAGGCAGATGTCCATAGAAAATGACCCTCTTAATAATGTTACCTACTTTTGCAGATCCTAGGGTTTTTAGGTTTCCTGGCTGCCAGAGACAGTGCAAGTGACACTTCTCATATGAATCTCACATGAGTGTCACAAGTTCACCACTGAAAACCAGTTTTTTTATTTTTCATCTTTTGTGGGGGGGAGACTGTTTCACGTTTAGAGCCTTAATAATCTTTCCATATTTTTTCTTTCCAAAGTAATTTGCATTGAAAGCATGGAAACTTCATTCCTTATGAAAGTCATAGGCCGAGTTTACAGATTACTTCTAGGATAGATTTATAAATGTAACTTTCCTATCCTCTTAAAAAGAGGCAAGCGGTATTATTGCAAATAACCTTTAAGATAATTAACTGACAATGCTGCAACTAGCATAAAATCTTCCTTCAGGCGACACCTAATTTAAGTGTTACTGGCACAAAGTGGAGACAGATTGTGCATTACCACTGCAATATTTACATAGCAGAAACCCACAGAGCAGGAAACGGGGCTCAATGACGCACTAAATTAGGAACAACCGTACTCCAGTGCTAATTTGCTTTCCATTCGATCCAAATCGCAGGTCCAGAAATTGGTACAAACACACATACAACCTCCCACTCTTAAATGACTAAACCGGAGGAGATTTTTGTAACACCCCCCCCCAATTAAAATAACTTGAAATTTATTTCTTGTCTCCACAAATACCATTTGGTCAAACTGTGTTTATTTCATTACCACTTGCTCTCACTTTGATCTAAAATTATTTTCGTATGAATGCTGCACTGAAGTCTGTAGAGGAAAAACTAAACCGATTTCTATTTCCTCGAAGGCTGCCAATATATTTTATGAAAAGAATAAAATGAGAGACTTGAGTGGCCGCTCGTGAAATATTTAGGAACAGGGAAGGGTGAATGTACCTCGAGATGATGAATCTTGGGTCCACCCCACCAAATACAATATTTCCTAAAACCATTCACACATATTTTTTTGATTCTTCCCCACAGTATTTTCAGCATCAGATCCCGCCAAGGTATTAACAAAACATTTACCTTTCCTAATTGCTGATGCTCTTTAAAAGCAGCAATTAGTTCTTCAGCCCACTGGATTTTTTCTGGGGCAGGGGTGAACAGCTCCTGGACCACGGCGATTTGGTTCGGGTGGATCACCTGCTTACCTAAAAGAGAAGGGGAACACTGGAGCCTTGCACCACTGCTACACGTTGGGACAGAACGTGTCCACACAAAAAGTCCCCGAGGGCCCCCAGGCCATGTGCTAGATAACAAGTTTAGGACTTTTTTGAAGGAGGAAAAAAAAAAAAAAGCAACACCTGTCATCAGGCAGGCCTTTCCAGAAAAGCGCATGAGAACAGACCCAGAGGTGGAAGGCCCTGTGTTTCTGTGAAAGGGCCTCAGTGCAGATGCTCGCTCAGGTTTAGTTACAGGTGGATGACGAGGCAGCTCAGTGACTGCTAAAGGGTGATATCCACAAATGACAGCCATTGTCTTGAGTTAAAGGAAAATGAAATTCGATGCCAATTCTCTCAAATTTTATAAGTTCTCTTTTGCTTATTCGGGAGGATGCTTATTCCATGGTTTCTCGTAGGAGTGCTCTGTTGGTTTTCATAGGGCTTTTGGAAGCGGGCATTATGGCTATATTAATATCAAATGCTATTGTCCGATACATTTAACTTTCCGTCTTTAAAATGTGTCATTTCTAGCCCCTAACAGAAAAACTGAATTTCAATAAAAATAGTATATTCAGTACAATAAAAAAGGAGGCAGATTTGAACAATGTGACCTCTAGATTATTTTAATTTTTTAAAATAAAAAATTATAGAAAATTCCTCTAGTCTCAAAATATACAAATTTCTACTTATAGAATGAAGATTGGTTATTTCCCCCTTTATAGCAACTTACACATCCCAGAAGAAATATTAGCTGTAGAGAAACATTTAAAAAATATGTATGATTTGTTTTGAAGTTTAAGGATTTTAAATAAAAGCATCTTACAAAAATAAGAGTCAAGGAGTTCTGTGAAATCATACTGTCATTAGGAAAAGAATCTATCAATCAAGGAAGTTTGGAATCTAGTCAAGTAATTAATAAAATGCAACATAATTTAATGTTGTTACAATAATGGTGACATATTTTACTACGTGATAAGGTTATGGATATAATTTGCCTCTTTAAAAATGAATATACACTTAGTGGTCATTTACTCTGTATATTTGTTGGTATATCAATTAGCTTTTCATTTAAAATAGTTGTTTTAACATTTAGTCAGTACACACTACATGCTGGATGTTTTATAAAATGTCAGCTCCTGTCACTGTCATTATTTTGTCCTATAGAAAAAGAACAACGTTTTTAGAAAAATGTTTTAGTGTTTCTTGAAAAGGAATTTAGTAGCTCATAAAACCTCTTTGCTTCACAGTGGCATGATTAAAATAACTTCATGTTGCTATTTCTTATCTGTTGGCAAACTAATAAAACATTAAAAGTCTATGTAAATAAAGATTCAAATTATTTGAAGAATAATTTCTAGAAACAACATGAATGATGACAAATGAAACTCTTTCAAAGGGTAGGTATTGAATACATTTAAGTAATCTAATAGTTACAGTATTAATAAAGGCTGTCAGTTCTAGCAGTCATTTCCTACCAACTGTTAGTCTTGAATTTCATAATTTATGTACCTAATTTCTGCTGATGTGTAAAAAGCCAAGTTTCGTGGAAACTCTTGATTCGGGTACTATGATTTGAAGAGCAAACAGAAATGCCTGAAAATATTGTGAAACCATTGATGGCTCTCAAGTACTTGCATTTTGGTAGTGAAGCTCATTTTAAGATGTATGAGATTTTAGAAATCCGTGTACATTCATATGTGAGGTTCACTTTTGCTGCCTTCATCTACTTCCCAACGACTGTATAATAGGCTTGAATGCCACGTGGAAACAAAGCAAATATTTTATCCAGAAGAGTTATTATTGACAAGTTACTGAGAGGGTGCAAAATTGGACAACATTAAAATTTATGACCATGAAATCCTTTTTACAGTACCACTTGATATATCTTGCTTTAAATCAATACCTGTCAAGTCTTTTAGGTAACTGTATGATGGTGTCATTTTTGTCTTCTACAAAAGGCTGCAAAAAAGAAGAAAACCTATAGTGCTTCATATTTATAATCTTTCTTCTCAGCATGCAGTACTGGAGTAACTGTAATGAATAAGTCAGCTGGTGAAGCTTTATTCCTGGATTTAGTTTGGGTGTCTTTCTATTTAAAAAATCCCAAAGTTAATGGCTATTTATATATCCAATGCATTGATTTAAAATCAATCAACACAGATTGTGACATCATGAAATAACGACTGCAGAAAAGAAACCATAGCGCCCGGTTGGTGTACAACTAACTTTCAAACAACTATGATTTATGAAGAAAAACTATATATATATCTATCTATCTATATATATATAGATAGATAGATAGATAGATATTTAAAAGTACAGCACATCCTCATAGCCCAGGTTCAGTCTCCCTCCCCAGTTCCGATTGCAGATCACGCAGTGCTGTCCCTGGGTTCTAACCCTTTCCACCACCTGCTTCTGAGAGACATTTCAGAGTTGGGTCACAGTACTCATCCCTCCCTCCCTCCCTTCATTCTTTTTCTTCTTTTCCTCCCTTTCTTATATGAGACCCAAGGTATGGCAATTAAATGCCAATTAATACAAATAGCGAGTGGGCTACAATACTCAGTAAAAGAGCATTTTAAAAATATTACAAATAATCTATCTTTTAATTACCTCCGATTAGTACGTAGAAATAGAAACGGGACAACAAAGACCTCTGTTTAAAAAAAAAAAAAGGCAAAATAGCCTGGGCGCGTGGCCCCCGTCTGTGGCCGTCTTTGCGCGAGGGCATCGTGGGCACCGCGCCCACCGCACTCTGCATCGCTGTGATTTAATGCTCCCCGTTGTGGAGAAACAATCGTGCCAGGCCCATAAGTTCCTCGTGCTGCGCTGGGCACAGTCTAGAAATTTAAACCTGATTTGAAATCGCCTGTCTTCTGCGATTGAATTGGGGACCAATTTAATTCAGTCTTCTATCTTGGGGGCCCCCTCAAGCTCCCTTTGAAGCTCTGGGGCAAACATGACTCCAGGGGAAGCTGAGGAAACTTATACCCAGGGCTGGGGATGCGGGCCAGGCCTTTCTCTTTCTTATTGAATTAGTTCTCATTTCAGAGCAACATCTGGCTGCCTGGCAGCCAGTGCCACACGTTTTGGGCCAGCAACATCGGGGTCTATTAGATATATTGCATGGAGTTTTTCTCCAGCTTTCCCATTTGGGCCACAAGCTAGTCAGTCCTGGGAAGAGGCTGGGACAAGCACAGGCCTGGGGAGGAGGCGGAGGGAGAGGGCACCTTCCTTTCCCGGTCACTATTCAATGTCTGGAGCGATCACTTATTTGGATCACTGAAAAATATTTCTCTCTAAGGGATCACACTGACTTTTTAATGTTAAAAATCAGAGGCATAGTTTATTTTAGTTCTTTATTTTAAATGCACAAAAAGCAAAGGTCAGAGCTTTAGTTCTAACAACTGTAATGTTGATACTGCTTTTTTGTTTTTTGTGGTATTGGAAATGGAACCCAGGGTCACTATGTCACTGAGCTACAGCCTCAGCCCTTTTTGTTTTTTAAGTTTTGAGACACGTACTAAGTTGTCCAGGCTGAGTTCGAACTCATGATCCTCCTGCCTCAGCCTCCCAAATGGTTGGGATTACGGGCATGTGCCACCCGGGCCTGGCTACTATATTGCTTTCTAAATCTTTTGACTTTATTTCGGGTTAAAACATCACCCATTAAGATACCCTTTACATCTGAGGGCACTGTGTAAAGTCCTTCTTTTAGTAACCCTTCATGAGACACAATTCCCAAAGACCTGTAACAGGGATAGCAGGTGCTTGTTTTCTCCTTATTTGGGTGTATTTCTAGCATAAATAGTCTTAGAAATTCCAGCATGAGAATAAATAAGAATAAAAGAGCATATGGTGTTTTCTTCCGTGGTTGCTACTTGTGTGTGTGTGTGTGTGTTCACATGTGTGTTTATGCATCGGGAATTATTGTGGTTTTTCAAAAAATAGATTTCTGTTGCAAAAAAACAAAACAAAACAAAAACAAAAACACCCAATTTTTGGTTGTTCCCTGGGCCCATGGGGAGCGGGGTGATGGACCCCACAATCATCGGCTGCCCGCCTGTGCCCCAGGCTGGGCTGCGAGCGACCTGCTGATCCTAGAGCCAGCCAGTGCTGAAAGCGTCTCCAGGTCACTTACTGAGAGGCAGGAGGGGAAGCGCCAGAAGAACAAAAAACTAGTTTGGAATAAGATTGAATCATAGAAGGAGCTCAGCAATTTTTCTCCAGAAATAAATGAACATTTTGGCTATTTTAAGAAAATTTTCATCCACACATGAACCCAGATTTTCATGGCGGTTCACTCTAAGACACTCCCGTGCCAGCAGCTTCCTTCCTGGGCTTCGCCGAAACTGTACTAAAACACTTAAGAGGGAGGAGGAAAAAAGGCAATGAACCTAAGAGGAAGTAAAACAAGTGGCTTGCTTTTTGATTTGCAGAGCCAGAGAAAAAGCTGACAGTTGATTTGGCAGGTGGTTGTTGCTCTTGGCCTTTTCATGGTGTAGGTTGTGGGATAATTACATGTGATCTCTGAGGACATGAGAAATGTACTCGCTGGCGAACTTTCTATGTTTCCACAGCGCTTGCCAGTCTAGACACAGCTTCTACGATATCACCAGAGTCCTACCAGTGAAGCCCATGGCGGCAGCCTCTCTCGACTGTCTACGCAGCCCGTCTTCATCCCGGAAGTCAATGTACACCAGATCGATGGCTTGTAGGCCAAAGGCCTTGGCCACAACAACAATCTTTTGTCGGGCGTAGAGAATGTCCTGGGTTTCTTTACTACTTGTTGCACCTGAAAATGAGGACACAAAAAGAGGCTTTAACTTTGGAAACCCAACCCAGATATTTCTTATACAAACGCAGTTTGTAAAGACATCTCTGTCTCCCTAGGAATTGCTCCTGGGAAAAATAACAATTCTTCAACTAGAAAGGAAGAGGGAGTGCGGGCAGGCGGCGGTAAACCTCCTGGGTCTATTTCCCTCAGCACAGTCACCTCTGCAGGCATCAAGGAGCCCCTCCCCCTCTCGGGGTGGAATCAGGGTCCCAGGGACTCCTGACTTTCCCCTTCTTGTCACTGCTCCAAAGTGTCAGCCCAAAGACAGATCCACAAAAAGTGGCCAGCCGGCCGCACAAGGAAGCCATACACTTCCCACACTGGCACAGAGCGGCGGGCACTAGGCTGGGCCCATTGTGCTGGGCATGCGACCCCTGTCCTGCCTGGGGTTTGGAACCAAACATCTGGCTGGGCCACTCGGGGAACTAGAAGGACACTCATTTTGGGAGAGGCACAAAGTGTCAGTCTGCCCCCTGGAGTCTGCTGAATTGTCGGCTACATGGAAGTTTCCTGGAAAGACTAATATTAAAATAAATTCCTTTTCTTCACCCTGAGGTGGCTGGAAGGTGTCACTGTTTCTCCTTGGACCATGCATGACACTCACTGCCTAGCAAAAGTGTCTCCTGGTCCCTGGGATATGGCCCTGTGGCCTTGGCCCTCCACATGTCCAGTTACACAGAGGTGCCAGGGCCGGAGGGACAAAAGAAATCAGTGAAAACTGGCAGTGTCCCAGTAAATATTTAGTAAGAATTCTGGAATATATTCTAAGATAAATTTTAGAAATGTCTTAAATGATATTTACATACTACAGTTATGGAGAAAACAACTTACTGAGGTCAATGTAAAAGTACCTTAAATTTGTTTTAGAATCCCACCCTGATGTGAAAATAGAATAAGTTATCGCAAGGTTGTTGGCATAATAAATTTATTATGAGCCAACTAGATATCATATATTCTTAAACGTGCCTGAGGCTGCAACAGACTTTTTATTAATTATTTTATAAATGAACAGAAAATATAGTGCGGTATTTTGGAAGCAGGACAGCTATGAGGAGGGACCCCTAAATGATCAGAAAGTGGTGTCCCCGCCATTGTCATGAACAGATATTTGCATGGTCGGTAAATATACATTGTTATGTAAATGTCCTTTTGTGAGGGGGCACAGACGAAATCATACACACTACACACACACGCACGTGCGCGCGCACACACATACACGCACACACAGATGGAGAGAATGAGAGAAAGGTCTTTGACACCTATGCTGGCTCGAAAATCTTCTCCTCCAAAAACAACTGCATCTAGGAAAAGACCCACTTGAGGCCCGATCTTTAGGGTTTCTTCACACACTGCCTGCGAGAAAGCAGAGGAGAACCAGGTCTCACAGAGATGTTTGCAGGAGAGAAAGAGTCAGGTTCTTGTATCAGCAGGGAAACCGGCTCCCAGCCTAAAACTGCAGCCCAAATTTAACCCTTCCCAAAGACATTTCACATCATCCAAAATAAGAACCCTGTGGATATGTGCTTTGCTCTGTGGGTTACAGTATTAGCCATTGCTACATGGTAATATAATTATAATGTTCACATTGTAAGTCATCCAACTTCTAGAGAAACTTCCAGTTAACTCATTTTGATTGTACTATAAGTTCTTTATATTTTTCCAAATTTGTTTTTGCTTTAAGAGATTCTTAAATAATAAACATAAAACCACAGGCGAGAAGGAAAGAATTTTAAAATCAAACTAATTTGAGTTTTTGCATTAGGATCAAGTAAATGGTCTCAGGATTAAAGACGTCTGATACAAAATCTACAACTTTAGAGGGGAAAATACAAATGCAACAAGTCCTCCGCGTTGGGTGAATAAAAGGAACTCTGACATCTCTGAACGAAAGTGAAGTTTAAAACATTTGCCAAAGACGAAACAGGGAATCCTGAAAGGTGGAGATGTAAGCTGCTAATACATATGTGGGTGGAAGAGAAATGAGGAGCCAGTAGGGACACTGCTGATTAATTTCAGGCATTGCCAGGGCCCCTAAGTACATTATGGAATAAGATGGCGAAACAGTGCTTAAAATTAAATCACTGTATGAATCTGGTTGCTTCGAAGGGATGTGTTGTCCATTTCACTCCAAGGGTTCTACCGTGGGCTGGAGGAATTTGTGGTTATTTGTAAACGAGCTGATCACAAGGCAAGGTTTGAAACTGCCCCAAACATTTGACTTGCCCCTCCCGCACAATCCCACAGATCTCTGCTTCCTCTCCAGCATCTGCTCACAGATTCCCTCTCCAGCCCAGGTCAACTATCTTTTTCCTTTGTTTTTAGTGATTTCTTTCTCCTGCCCTCTGGGGGAGAAGAGAAAAACAAACAAACAAAAAAGAGGGCTAGAAATTGTGGAGCAGTGCAGGGGTGCTAGGTGGCTATCACAGGCCAGGGGGAGTGAGAGGCATACTTAGGAAACAAAATATAAATGCTCACGAATAAAGGGGTCTGGTCTGGCCAGGTGGCTCAGGCCCCGCACAATGGTTGAAAACACTTGGCTCGTCAGTTCTCCTGCATGTAGATTTAAACATATTTTTACTTCTAATGTGCCAAAGTGAAATAGTAGATTATGGATTACTTGCGTTAGGTGAATTTAGAAACAAATAATCTCATCTGCTACACAGTTTGAATAATGTTGCTACAAAGAGGTCAGAAAATTTCTCCATGAAAAGGTTCCTGATAGAAAAAGAACCATTCAAAGTTAACTCACAAGGGTAACAAAATAAATTTCCCAAATACGTTTAATCCATACATGTAATCATTTGAGGCATGTATTTACACAGCGATTATTTACAGTTATTGTTAGAGATATGTAACTGTTTTGTTTAAATATTTAGGACTGGGAAGTTTTTCCTTGCTATTTCACCAGTTTCTTTGTTTTTTAAGAGGCTGACAACTTGGGTTTTGGGCTATTACAGATAACAAATGATGCTCAAGGTTTACCTTGCTGATAAATCGTTCTTAAAAAATATTTTAAATAGATGTTAAAATTGAAATCAAAGGTTCTCTTTTGGTGATAAATAAAATACTTAG
Organism: Cuniculus paca; assembly: GCA_004365215.1. NCBI lineage: Eukaryota > Metazoa > Chordata > Mammalia > Rodentia > Cuniculidae > Cuniculus > Cuniculus paca. The sequence continues at coordinate 1,375 of RJWT010022517.1, read as the reverse complement.
GTACCCAACATTATGGTTTTCTTACCTTAAAATTGAGCAAACCCATTGCAGTTTCCACAAAAGGGATTAAATTCATTGGTTGTTCGAGTTTTCGGCCTTTTAAGTGGAATGAAAATTTGCCTGCAAACTAAAATCAAAAGTGTCATAGGTGATTAGTGGCAGAGGAAAAAAAATAAATAAAGGTACAGTCCTTGAAAAGTAGACATTGAAGTAGTATTTAAGTCTTTGACCTGAGGAAGTAATATCCCAGCCTCCTTCATCCACACAAAAGAATTTTAAAAAAGAATAAAATAAAATAAAATTTTAAAAAAGGTAATAAAGTTCCCACCAAACTGAATAGTAAAACCCCAAACATTTACAATTTTTTTTCCACCTAAGGAGCAATTTGAGGCCTAGGAGTCAGGCTGGAAGGAGAGATTCCTGGGTTTAAATGCTTCCCATGAAAACATATTTCCTGGAGACCTCTGGCCCTCTTTGCATTAAATGCAAATGTGGGACCTTAAAACAATGCAGTCTGGCTCTACCTGCCGCTGTTTTTGTTTCATGCGCAGCACTGACATCGGTAAAACTGTTTGGCAGCCTTCTCCGTGGAACCCATATTACTCACTATAGCACCATTACCCTTTGTTCGGACGGTTTTTCTCCATAATTTTTTAGCTTACCTAGGAAGACCTTAAAAAGGAAGTTTAATTCTTTGAAGACCAAAGCTCACCAATTTTTTCCATGAGACCAGTTCACAGCTAGCTCTGGCTGCCAGTGGGGTAGCCCAAATTCCAAAATCTATCATCTGGAAACATACAAAAGCTCTCGCTCAGATTCCCCCCACCCCACCCCCTTTCAAAAGGGGGAAAAAAAAACCCACAATCTAAATTGTAAATCTATTATGTCTATCTAGATCTAATAAGATGTGTAGAGATAAAAAAAAAGAAACACAGGTATGATAAAGATATTTTTGTAAATAAAGATGAAAACATATATACATACATACATATAAATATCCATTTTAAATTTAAGGAATATTCAGCCATTAATGGATATCAAAGGAAAAGGGAATTTTAATCATCTCTCCATTCAGTCTCAGTTGGGTAAATCATATCTAAGAGATTTGCATAAATATAAACCATCAAAGACTTTTCATCTTCAAAGGGGGTTTCAAGACCCTATAAGCTTTGTACTGTAATCATCACAGGTCACCACCCTGCAGGAATAAGGCTGCTATGGCAACATAAAAAAACTAATGCTTAAGGCTTAGCATAATATTCTGACTAATAGAAAGGAAACTCATTTTAAAAGCTGGCAGCCTATTTAGCAGAATCGGGATTAGAGGTGTTATTTCCCCTTTTAGCTGCCCCTCCTCGTCTGTGCAACCCCCCCC
>RJWT010022516.1:0-17145 GCA_004365215.1 Cuniculus paca | reverse complement strand
TGGTATGGGGGGGGGTCAGTAATTTTGTCATTCTCAGTGGGGCCTGTGATCCCCAAAATATCCCTGGTTTCTCCTGCATCTGAACTGTCAGGATCCACATCTGTTTCTCTTATTGTATTCAGGTTGCTTGGGCTGGATCTTCTCTGCTACTGTATGAGTTCTTTGCAAGCAAGGGCAAATGCCAGTACTGTTCACAGTGGGAGACTCTTCTCAAAGTGCGTTAGCCACTTCCCTCCAACCCACATGAAGGACCTTGGAAAGTTGTATGTTATTTTCAGGTAATGCCAGATGTGTGGGCTATTTCCCAGAACTTTTAAATATGCTATGGTCTGCCTGCTACAGATTCCTATGCAGCATGATTATAGATAGTAAGAAAGGGAACAGCCTTAGATATTATCAAGTCCAACCACCCATTTTACAGATGAGGACGCTAAGGCCTAGAGAAAAAAGTCTCTTGCTCAAGGACACACAAAGAGTTCCTGTCAAAATTAGGGCTAGAAACTAGGTGTTCCAACTCCCCAGATTCATGCCTGTCCCCCACAGCCTTTCAGGAGGCCCAGATACACAGAGATATTCTCTGAAGTGTTTGTAAGATCACTGAATGAATATTGGCAGGGAGCTAACACAAGCACTAGACCGCGATAGACTTCTTGCGTCTTCTTTAGTTAGCTAAAGTAAGTTAGAGTCTTGTCCCCTGCCACTCCACCTCTAGACCAGGTTGATACTGCAATTTGAGTCTGAAAAGGCAGACAGGGATTTCTCTTCTCGGAGCTTAAGGTTAAGAAGCATTAATGTGAATCCATTTGACTCCAGCCTCAGTTTTTTAGTAATAACACTTACCATCATTTCAACTTATATGCATTCATTTGATAATTACTTATTGAGTAACTTTTCCAAGGTGAGCACTGTGCTGGGCTGAAGAGTAAGGGTCAGTGAATACAGGCTTGGCTCCTTACAGTCTGTGAGAGGAAGGTTAGGCACTCTCCTCATTCGTCATGGAGCTGACTGATGGTACAGACCTGGCGGAGTCATCATTGAACCTAGGAAGTCAAAGCGGCTAGGATGACTTCCTTCTCCTGGTGGGCACGATTGCAGCTCCCATTTTTAATGCTCGGACTGGAAGCGATTTAGAGGTCATGCTCTTCAAACTCTTTATTTCATATAGGGAAACTGAGGCTCAGAGCAGCTAAGAGACTGACCCAAAGAAATCAGAGAATAAAGATCCAGCCAGGACCATCACCTGAGTTTCAGAGGTTGGTCCTGAGAGTTGGATCAGACAAAGCAGAGGGGAGGGCATTGTGTGTAGGGATGTGAGAGTGAGAGGGAAGGTGGGGATGTACACAGGGTGAGGAAACGGATTCAGGCAGCACTGGGTGTCATAAATTGCAGTGGATTCAAAGAGGGCTGCTTTGGCTATGAGGCTGAGGTTACTATCATGGGGAGACTGTTACAGGTCTGATGCTGTCCTCAGGTACTGGGGGCCTAGCAGAAAAACGGAAATTTTGTTGTTGAATTTTTGGAGGACTTTTGGGCATCAAGCTTTGGTGTCCATTGCTCCTGACAGTGAGGAAATTGTTACCATCCCTACCCTTCAAAGCATCTGAGTATCAAATAATAATAATTATTGTTTTAACAGCAATCTCAGCAGCCATTTCTTGCAGTGCGAACATGTGCTGAAGATGAGTTGTGAACCAGCAAGTGATTGGACACAATCGCTCCCCGCAGTGACAGCCACAGCCAGTGTGTGCATCCTGAGTACGGCGGTGAAACTGTCCTAGACGGAGACTTGCACAGGGCCACACGGCGGGCCAGCAGTGGTGGGATTAGAACTTGGTACCTCCTGTTTTGACACTATTCCAGCTCTGCAGCCAGCCCCAAAGAGGGTGGGCACAGCTTCAAACCTCTGCACAGCCTCTTTCCACATCTGCTCACCCTCCTGACTCTGGGGACAAGCACCCCAGGGCTGTGGCTGTACTCTCTGCCCCGCAGGCAAACCCAGCACTGCAGGCCCAGCTATGGCCCTCCCTGTGCTGACCCGAGCGCTCTTCTTCCGGCTGAGTCTGGCTCGCAGCTCCTGGGCCACTGATGTCTTCACCAGTCTCCAAGTCCTAGGCCTTAAAGGCTTCCGGTCTCTTCCTCTAATCCAGAGCGATGCGAACAGAAGGAAGGAAGCCCCAAGCCTAAATCCAAGGGGCCGGTTTTGCAATAATGCAAAACTCTGCAAAGCTCAGAAGTGAAGAAAACACCCGGTCTCTGGGGATGACCTTTGTCAGGCATGCGGCACTAGAGTTCAGGTTCCTCAACCCAAACGGCAGAGAGGCGTTTTACCCAGTGAAGGGACCAGTGATGTTCATGTACAGCACTGAACAACAGACTCACTTAATGCGAAAGATGAAAAGTTCAGTTATATTTTCAACTCTCATACTCTTTTAATCTGATGCTAACATCTCCTTACTACATCCCTAAGCCTTGCTAATGTGTGTGTATACACACACACACACACACACACACACATATACACTAAAAAAAATTTTTTTTTAAAGAGCAAGCCTTGGGCTTGGAGCCTTTGGCAAGCAACAGTATCTAGTTAGAATTTAATAGCATTGTTTTTATTGTATTTATTTTTACTTTTAGCTCCTATTTATGGCAGGTGAGACTGGTTTTCCATTTGCAATAATGATATAAAGTTTCCATTTTAAAGACACTTATTTAAGTTAAAAAAGAGTCTATTTAAAGAAAAACCCTAAACAAATAATAATATGAGTGCTATACAGACATAGCCTACGTGGTAAAAGTGGTGCGGGAACAAATGAAATTTGGGAAACACTGACATATATGACATGGAACGAAGCAGTCATATATTCTGAGAATCAAGGACCATTGAATTTTAAAAGTCCAGAATTCTACAACTCCAGAACACACAATCTTAGCATCATAAATCCTAAAACAAATCATGTAATACATGAGATGCTACAACGTGTAGTCTCTTACAGAATATTAGCATGCAGGGGAGGTCGTCTTGAAGTCATTATGTCCTCCAATCTCTTATTTTGACATGGAAAAACTGGGGCCCCCAAGAGATTAAGGATAGAATGAAATAACACTTGTGAAAGAGCCTTTTAAAACACAACAGGTTTTTTGAACATGAGGGATATTTCTAAAGACTCCCCAAAGTCACAGGATTTAGACTAAGACTTGGGACTGAAATCTGCCTTCTTGACTCCTGTGCCCGCATCCATGACCTCCTTGGGGCCACTTGGGTATGACAGAGCATTTGAGGTTTGGGGGGGCCCAGGCCAAGACTCTGTGGGAGCAGGGGCATCTGTGAAGAGATAACCTGCCAAGCCCCCTCCAGAGATGGGAGCAGAGGGAAGGGAGGTGATGGGCACAGGTCCTGGGCACAGGGAAAGTGCACAGCCATGTGAAGTGGACTGGGCCCACTTCATCTTCTCCATTGTCTGAGCTGTGGATTCCCACTTGCAAAGCAAGTGAGTTGCCAGGTGGCCTACAGAGGGAAATCTGTTCTTTGATTTGATTCAGCTTCTCTCTGAGACCTCAGATTTTCCTTCTTTCTGCCCAACAGTCAGGCACCTAAGCACTTCTTTTCCAGTTTCCTAGGGCTGTAAGCTGATTCTTTGGTAAGAGTGGGGTGAGCCATTTGAGTCTTGGAGAGTCTCAGTGGGGACCAGGCTATAAAGCAAGACAAGGTCTTCAGAGCTATTGATCTGATGAAGAGAAAAGAGACCCAATAACTAGCTTCTGCAAGAGTGAACTTCATTTTTCCATGTATTTGGAAATTATGGGCTCCCTTTGCCCAGGGGTCAACTGCCCTGAAAATTGGCACTCAAGATGTGGTGACAGACTGGACCTTTGGTGAGGTCAGACATGCCGTTCTGACTAGGTGCTTTTAGGTATCCCGCTTTTACAATTGCCCACCTAGCCACAGGCACAAAATGTGGCCACACTGTTGAGAGAGAGAAGCCTCTGTAGAGGGCAGGGTGGGTCAGCAGTGCCTCCAGCCCTACAGCCTTTTCCCCTGACCACCAGACATCAACTTCAGTCCAAGTTTCCAGGAGGCCCAAAGCCCTCAACTTGCCCTCTTCTCACGGACAGCATCCGTCTGCCAGGCCCAAATTTTCACACTCACTTCTAAAGTGTGTCCTCCTCCTTCTCCCCCAGGAGCTGTTTCATGTGGCTCATGGGAAGGGAAACACCACGGGCAGCTGGTTCTCTGTAGGTGCATGGCTGGGGTGACAGCAGGCCCCTTTTCCTGAGGTTACCTGCCCACAGTACCCTGCCCCAGTCGGAGGCCCTTGATATGAGTGATGTGGATTTCTGCTTGAGTTCCAGGTGGCCCTGCAATGGCCCCACAGACACGGCTGACTCTTCCCTGCCCACCCTCTCCCAGACAGGCGCCTGGGGAGGAGGAAAGAAAGGACCACTTCTCCACTGCCGGCCTCAAAAGCGGCTTAGCCATTCTCTCCACATTAATCATGGAAAAGACAGCACGGCCCAGCTGGGGAGAGAGAAAGCACTCTTTTCATCTGTCTGCCTGCATGGGCCTTAGCCTCAGCGAGGATCTGTTTCTGACAGCTGTCCCACTGTCTCAGACCATTTTGCCCTCTTCCACCCCACCCCAAAGGGCAGCAGGACGAAGTCACCGTCACTTTCTTGAGAACGTGGTTGACAGCTCGTCTTGTTGCCTGTGTCTCCTAGAACTCCGCTCACAGATCTTTGGCACCCATCCCCAAGCTCCCCACCCACCTCCCTGGCCTTACCCTGGGCTGGGACTGTTAAGTATTTCCTCATTAAAGTCCTGGCCGCTTGCATAGGCCTGCAAGCCAACACCAATATTACAACCGCCTCAGAATGTTTGCGCAGATTTCTGCAGTTAGGAGTTTATGAAGTTGACAGATTTTATGGCTGGGGGGCCACACTGGTGTTAAGGGAGTCCATTTCTCCAGGGATCAAATCTGCTGTTCTAAGATCCTCATGACAAGAAGAGGTAGGGAGAGGACCAGAAGGAAGACAAGAAGGCAGACCAAGGAGCAGGGGTGGCTGAGCACTGGTGTCAACAAGGTGTTTGTTGAGTTAGGGACAGAAGTGTGGGAGGGGGCACCAAGGACACTCTCGTGGCCCCAAATGAGGGAACTTGGACTCCACAACAGGGGAACACTGACTAATGAGCTCCTTGTACAGTCAAAGGAACAGCCATTTGCGTTTCATTGTTTTCTGTTATGGAAGCTGGGAACCTCAGAGCAGGATGAAGGATTCTGGGGGCAGGCTTCACGGGGATGGAGCCTCATCCAACTGGATAGAGCACTGGACCTGTGCTTTCTTGGGCAGAGGATCCCCCAAAATGCATGACATTTTGAAAGGTATCTGTGACCAGGCTACTGAATTATACTAACTGTTGTTTATATTGATAGGCAAATCAAGGGCTATCCGTCATGCATTCACCCATTCATCATATGTTTATTGACTAAGCACTGAAGAGTGGTGGAGAACAGACAAGAGGTCCCTCTAACGCAGTGGGGCTGGAAAGGGGGAGGTTCACACAGACAGTAAATGAGCAAATGAGCGGAAAGGAAGTGTGCGGATGACAGGTGTGCTGTGCAGATGCTGACGTGGTCTCATGGGTAGAGCCTGGGTAGTTGGGGGAACCTCTCTTAAATGACATTTCAGATGAGCTACAAGCTCAAGGAGGCAGCCAGCTAAAGACCTGAGGAAGAGATTTCCACGCCGAGGGAATAGCCAATGCAAAGGCCCTGCATGGGAATGAGCTGGGAGTCGGGGCAGGGAGGCCAGGGTGGTAGATAGGATGCAGGCAAGACTCAGAGAAGGGGACAGCTGAGGGTCACAGGGAGGACTATGCAGTCCATGGGAAGGAGGTGAGGGTGTATTCTGAGGGGCAGCTGGAGCTCACAGACAGTTTGGAGCGGATTCAGAAGTCCTGAGAGGGGCAGATATAGCTCTCCAGGGACTCTCTGACTTAAAATTCTTCTTCCCACTATTCCATGCAGCCTGCTCACAGCCATCTGGCTTCTCTGTTCTCTGTGGAAGAGGAGAAATGCAAGAAGGGAGTCTTGGTGGGTGTAGTGACCTCCTACAGCAGTGATGGTGAACTTTTCAGAGCTTTCAGTGATGCACACAGCCCGCTGCGGCACACGGGCCACTAGCTCCCTACTGCTGTCCTACACCACCCTGTTTGAAAGGACCTACGTTAACAGCAGGCCCAGAGAGGAAAGGGAGCTTGCCCATAGCTATATCACATAGTCACAGCAGAGCAAGGGCCACACCCAGTGCTCCTGCGTTATCTTTCCACTGGCCCACATGCTCTGGTTGATCCCAACACACTCTCAGCTTAACGAGCTCTGCAAGTCAGAGCCAGGCTGGGTCACCACGTGGGGCAGACAGGGGTCCATCATCTGTGAGAATGACAAACAAAGGGAAGCCAGGAGAATGGCCAGGAAAGCATATAATTCTTCCCCATCCCACAGGTAAAACTACTAACACAACAAACACCCACTTCTTTTCTATTTTAAAGAAATCCATACTTATATTAAAAACTTATTATTAAACAGAGAAGTAGAAAAAAATTCATGGATGGTCTCAGCTCCCCCAAACCTAGCCACTGATAAGAATTCGATATATTTATAGGCTACCAGACTGACTGGTATCTTGCAGATTTTACCAGATGGATACGTCCAGATTTTGCTTTCTCTGTTTAATGTCACCCCAGCATCTAGAGGGAAACAGTGACACATAAAAGAAAGAGCTGGACTTTGAGATACTGCATCAGGGTGGCTGTCATGAGCACGTGGTCTGAGCAGTTATACAGGATCTCATGCTCCGAAAGCTCCCTTATTCAGCTTAAACTTCTTAATAATTTATGAACAAGGCACGCACATTTGCAGTGGGCCTGTCAACTCGGTAACTGGTCTTGGTGGGGGCCTGGGTGAGGACACCAGGTCGGCCAAGCTCACTGTGGGACTCTAAACCTTGCTGTGCCTCGGTGTCCTTGCATGGTGGGCGGGCTAACCGGAGTGTGCTCCTTGCAGAGTTGTGGGGAGACGTGGATGATTTGGGCTTCTTGGGGAGCATCAGTCACTCTGGGACACTGCCGCTGCTTCTGCTGCAGATTCATATACCTTTCTCCCTCACTCTGGGTAAGGAGGTCCTTGCCCTTCTGCTCAGACAAGCGCCCTACTCCCGGAGCTTTCTGGATCTGCCCCTGAGCTACCCCATCCTGAACTCTCTCTACTCACTGGTGGGGCTCATCAGGCCCTCTTTGTACTTTGGCATGTGATAATGTGTGGCCATTGCCTTCCCTCTCCAAGGTCATCTCAGAGAGAGACTACACAGACTACTACCTCCCCAACATGTACAAAATGATCAAGGAGACTGAGCTAGGATTGCCAACGATTTTCTAAAAAGCTGTTATTAGCCAGGCGTGGTGGCACGTGCCTGCAATCCCAGCCGCTCAGCAGGCTGAGGCACGGATATCACTTGAGTTCATGAGTTTGAGACCGGCCACAGAAAGAAACAAAGGAAGAAAGAAAGAAAGAAAGAAAGAAAGAAAGAAAGAAAGAAAGAAAGAGGGAAAAAGAAAGAAAGGGAAAAAGAAAGAAAGGGAAAACGAAAGGGTAAAAGGAAGGAAGCTATCGTTTAATATAGTGATAATTTCCTTAAATAAAGGATGTTTTGACAAAAAATAAAAAAGGCAGGAAGGACAACCCAGAAATAAAAGACAATCCTAAGGGCTAGGGATTTAGTTCAGCAGCTCAAGTGCTTGCCTGGTAAGCATGAGGTCATGAGTTCAATCCCCAGTTCCAAAAAAAAAAGATGGTCCTAAAAAATGGAGAGTGACACTTTAACAAATCTACGTGATTTTCCTGTCTCAGTCTTACAGGTCTCGGGCCAGCATTTGGGATTGCTTCCTTAAACTGCTGAAAGAGACCCCCTATCCTGGCTCCTTGACTCCGTGAGTTTTTTTTGTGATTTTTTTAAGGGGTTATTTTTTTTTCCATCTTGAAAGAGCAGCAGGGTCCATCAGCTCCAAAAACTGTTATTAATCCTTCAAAAACTTCCATGTTCCAACCAACATGTGGGCATGCTTTTGAATGTTTGTAGTGCCTCCCTTACCCTCTCAGCTTTCAAAAAGCGGGGACTTCAAAGGCCGTTTCCCTGCTGAAATAAACATTGGGACTGGAGGGAGGGGAGACAGCAAAGCATGGACTTGAGGAGTGGAAAAGAAAATTGTGTTTTTCTTCTAAAAGGGATCCAGACCGGTCACTGTATGAATGGCCTCTAGTCCAGAGGACAAACACTCAGGAGGCTGAGGACAGGGCTGGGAGCGTTTGCGGGAGGTGGCAACCAGTCCCTGTGCCCTGCGTGTTCCCAGGGAGGCTCTGCATACAGCGGGGGCCGCGTTAGTGACATGGAAATGCGTCACTGGGCTTCAGAGCTGGACTCAGAGCCTGCTGGGTCCAACCATAGCCTTTTGACCTAGCAGTGATGTGGATGTCATTCTTTTGTGCCTCAGTCCCCTCCTCTAAGGGGACTAAGGAGGAGACAGGGCCCTATTTGCAGATGGAGCCTTGCCTCCATCTGCAAATAGGACAGCAGTGGTACTCATGGGATGATGTGATGAAGGGACAGGTGTGGTGCAGGAAGTCACTTGTAACTTGGTGCCTTCCAGAATGGCTGCCCTGGGTGTCCTGCTGTGTCCTCCGGGTCAGCCAGGTCCCAACTTGGGACGAAACGTGGAGTTGTGCCTGAGCCTCGGAAGGGACAAGGTGAGGAAGGAGACAGGTTGGATGGAGTGGAGGGAGGCTGGGGCTGAGCAGAGAGGAGGGAGAAAGGCCCTGACTTAGTTGCAGGTGGTCTGGGGAAACTGGCCAGAAAAGGTGTCCAAGAAACAGGTAGACAAGGCCCAGGTCAGGAAGGGGGAGCCCCGTTCCTGGACTGCCACGGTCCTCGTGTCCTAAACAGTCACTCAGGGCCTGCATCGCTTCCTCTGAGCCTCCCTGCCCCTGCCCATCCTCTGCCTCATGGTCACTGCCGACCCTGTTCTGTCCCTCACTGCTGACCGCAGTGCTGCTTTGTCATGTGGGCTCCTTCTTAGCTTCTGTCTTCCTCAGAAGATGTAAGATCCAGAAGACGTGGGCATCGAGACTGCCCCCTCCTCCCCTGGCCTCCGCACCTGGCTGGGGCAGAGCTGGCTGCAGTAAATATTGGTCGGATAGATAGATCGGAGCCAAAATGACGCAGCAACAGCAAGGGTGAGAAAAAGTTTTCATTAGTGATCTTGGATTCAATTCATGCACATGGCTAAAGGCTTCCTTCCTCTCTCCTTTTTCTTTCCGTCCCTTCTCCTCTCCCGCCCTTCTTTTTTTCCCTCCTTATCTCCTCTTTCTCTCTTTCCCGTCTCTTTCTCTCCTCTTTCTTCCTTTCATTGTATACCAAGTGCCTACTTGGGTCCTCAATTCTCCATGAGACACTGGATTCTCTGTTGAACAAGATAGAGAAGCTGCATGTCATTATGAGAGTTGTATTCCAGTGAAGGAACCTGACAAAAGATAAGCTACCAAAAAAAAAAATAAAGAAAAATAAAAAGATAAGCTACAAACAAGAATGTGGCAAGCTATTTAGTGAAAACTGTCTTGGGGCTGCAGATGTGCCCGTGGCATCAGGGTGGGTAGGGAGGGAAATCTCGGTTGGATGGGGAGGATCTGAGTGGAGCAAAGAGATGCATATGTGGGTGTGGGACGGTGCTCTGGTGGAGGATGCAGCAGGAGTCCAGGACAGGCAGGAAGGTACCTTGGGGTTTCCAAAGGTCCTGGTTGTGCAACTCTGGAAAAAGTGAGTCAGAAAGGCATTCACTGAGGCCAGCCTCTTCTGTGATGAAGGAGGAAAGAGCCCAGGCAAGGGAGGGAATTGCTCAAGCATGACGGGGGCAGAGCAGGGACCGATCCAGGAATCCTGGCCCTTGTCTGAACTCCTGCCTCTGGGCTTGTCCTCAATTCTTAGAGAAAGGAACCGGGCACATCCTGAAGTACCACACTAGGCCAAAATTACAGGAAGGAAAGCTGGCGGGACTTCTGAGAGCGTCTCACCTAAAGTCCTTGCTGTGCAGAGGAGAGGGCTGAAGAGGAGAAAGGGGCCAGGAACCAAGCAGGGCTGACTCACAGAAGCTGGCCGGCTACACCAAGGGAGGCCAGGGGTGCAGGAGTGATGTAACGGCTGCGTGAGAAATCACGTGGACCATTTCTCTGCGTGGATAATGCGTGCTTTCCTACCAAATCAGTATTGGATGAGTATTTATTCAAGATTGCCATGTGCCAGCCACATGGTAAATTAATCGCAAGGCCTCAAATTTTAATCTTTGCAACAACCACATGGGGTGGCAACCACTCTCCCCATTTTACAGAGAAGGAAACAGACTTATGGAACCAAATGATCCAAATAAGGAAGGTCAGGAGAAGGGGTGGGTTTGCAGAGAAGCCTGGGAAAGGGCGTGAGAGGGCTGAGGGTATAAGTACAGCAGGGCAGATGAACTACTCTCGCAGTAATTGCCAGGCTCGTGCCAGAGGCACAGGGGGCACCTGGGGCCTGAGGGAAGTCTTCTCATCTGTGCTCTTAGAATTCCCTCCTGCATTTGACCTAATCTAATTGCTAAAGGAATCTAATTGCTAAAGGGTGGAGGTCTTTTCCTCATCTCACCAGGAAGAATAAGGTCCAGAAAGAAGGACGTGTCCTGGGTCCTGCTGGGAGCTGAAGGCAGCATCCAGGTACCCGGTTCCCAGGCTGCAGCTCCTGTGTGCCTTCTTGCTCCTGGCTCTTGTGGCCTCCGTGACAGAAACCAGAGATCAAGCATCCACGTTTTCTGACTCCCTGTGCTAGGGGTTAGGTTGGGTCTCCCAAAGTCCTCACTCCAGTGGTCCCTGGGAATGTGAGATGATTTGGAAACAGAGTCTTGTAGATGCAATGAAATTAAGATAAGGAAGTGCTGGTTTGACCAGGGTAGGAGTGGGGGATGCTAACCTAGTGTGACTAGTGTCCTCACAAGTAGAGAGGTGTCGCACCCAGAAGGCACATCTGGCATCCAAAGTGACCCTCCAGGAGTAAGAGAGGACAGCCCAAGCTTTTAAGAAACTGAATGAATAAGAATCCCATACCCCTTCGCAGCCAGGGCAACGCTGAGACCGGAGCCTGCTCATCTTGGCACAAACCTCACTGATGCTCAAGGTACCCCTCCCTACCTCAGTCTGAGCCAGTTCAAAGCAAACATGGTCCTTTAGCCCTACTGTGCATAAAGCCATGTGCTAACAGTGTAGAAGGAGAACTGGAGATCCAGATGATGAAGACACAATTCCGCTCAAGAAGCTGACAACCTGTGGAGCGTGGCAACACCATGCAACTTGCCCGGAGTGTGGGTAGAGTGCATTTGTGCTTGTAGGACTGTGACTGGTTTCGTGGAGATGGTGATGTGAGCATAGGGTTCCAAAAAGGCAGGCAAGGTTTCACCAAACAGAAATAATGCTGATAGTTTAATCCCTCAAAATATCTCACTTTGTGCTCTCCACAATGGCACCCTGAATCCTCACTGCAATCCCATGAGCAGCAGAGTCACGCGGACTGCTTCTGTTTTATGAGGAAACTGAGGCCCAGAGAGGTTAAGGACCAGCCCCGGAACGCAGAGCTGGAAAGCAGTCATGCACAGCCACAAAAACCAGCAGTCTGTCTCTGCATGGTGACCAGTCAGGACAGAGACAGAGGTATGTGTCATTCTTGGCAGAGATGAAGGCAAGGCACGAAGACAGGAGAGTCAGGTATTTGGGAGAGGTGGGTAGTTTTCCAAGGTAGTGGGCTCGGGGAAGGAGACAGTGGTGAAGGTGAGAGCCTTCCTCTACACAGAACGTGAGGGCTTGGCTTCAGCCTGGGCTTGGCCAGTGTGCTGCCCAGCGCAGCAGTTAAGGCCCTTGGCTGTGGCAGGGGGCTGCGTCTTCAGTATGATTCTGGATGGCGTGCTGTATTCATCAGAATAGCTTTTGTTATGCTGCAGTGAAAGATGACCTGAAAGTCTTCACGGCTCCTAACACCCCAGCTTATTTCTTGCTGGTCTTACATAATCATCATGGCTCAGCTGGGAGCTCTCTCTCCTCTGCACTGTCCTCGCTCTGGAACCCAGGCTCCTGAAAAGAGATTGCTGCTGGACCGCCTCACCCACACTGGGAATTAGCATGTTCTAGCCCAGCAGTGATGTGCAATTCAGGAAGAGCCGAGCTGGTCACGTGGCGCCACCCAATTCCAAAGGAAGCAGGAGGTGGCCATCTTCCATGAGCCAGCCAGGCAGAAAGCCAGCAATGTTTGCTAGCAGCAATAATGATGATCACAAAGCTAAGCCGCATTAAATAACATTGAAGCACAGAGCGAAACACCAATTTCCTTGCCAGTCTCATCTTAGCTCTCAGATTATTTCGAGGAGAAAGCCTCAGTGAAGTACTGGCCTGTCACTGACACCTTCCCACACCTGCCCATCTCTCGCCAGGGAAGAACGGGTCTCAGGCTCAGACCTTCGGGCAGCAGCAGTAGCCCGACAGAAGTTACTAACGTTATTCCATTTTCATAGCTTTTATTTTCACCTTTGTCTGATAGGAATTTTTGTTAATAATAGGAATAAAAGCCTTCCTTTGAGAAGAGAATGTAGTACAAGTAAATAAAACACAAAGAAAAGCAAAGTGAGCTTTCGAGCTAGAAGCTGGGTTCAAATCCAGATTCCTCTATTTAATAGTTACCTGCCCTCAGACAGGTAAGCAACACTCTTGAAGCCTGGAGTTTCCCATTTGTAAAATAGCAGTAACATGAGTAATCATACCACAAGGCGACCGTGACATACTGGTCAAGTTCCCACCTTACTTACTACCTGACCCATTGTAAGTCCTCAGTGGTAGTAATTATTAGTGTCTAGCCGAGTGGCCTCCGCCCCTTCCTGGCCTCAGTTTCCCTGGCTGTGAAGTGGGCTTGGGGTATGATCTATAGCAGGCTATTGTCTTTGCTTTGGATAGTTGTGGTAGGTGCAGGTGCTTGAACATCATGGCAGGGAGAGGATCCCATTAGGCCTGGACAGCCACCCACCCACCCTGCAGGTGTTGTGCTGGACCTATGGCTGACAGCTGTGTTTTCTCTACTCAGCAAAAGACTTAATCATAAATAGCGGAAATCGGTTGGAACCCCCCCCAACCTCAGGGACTTGGACGAGAAAAGGCTCCTTGTGTCTGGGGTAGGGGTGGGCTGTGCATACCTCAGATCCAACCATCAGGCAGATTTGCTCCTGGAACACAGCTGGAGGGCCTGGACCCCTGCCAGAAATAGCACCACACAGGGCCAGGGTGGCTCTGTTGAGGCCTCCTCGATTGCTCCAAGGGCCCTGCTGGTGCCTGGAGGTGCTGAGGGTTACAGCAGCCTAGACAAGACACGAAATGCCCTTTGTGGAAATAGTCAAGCTTTTCTCAGCTGTGTTCTGTTCTGTCATCTGGAAGTCTTGTTCTAGAAGCCCAGTGTACAGAGGCCAGGGCTTGTGATGGAGTTAACCTGCATTAACAGCCTGGAAGGGCTGCGGCTGCCAGGCTTATCCCCCATACAGCCCTGCTCCCTGCAGCCCGCCCACCTCTGGCTGCGCCTTCCGTAACAAGCCTCCTCCAGGCACGGGTACCTGCCTTGCCCTCACACTTGCCCTGCTACAAACGTGCCTGCCTCTTCCCTGTCCCCACCCTCACATCTCCACAGAGCCAGCACCTCATGGGAGAGGCTGCTCCACTACTGCGTCTGCGGGGCCTCCCCAAACACCCACCATCTCTGTGATGCTCTTGCTTATTGTCCTCTTGCCTACTCACTGCCTTGCATTCCCCACTGGAATATAAGTTGCGTGATGGCAGAGACCATGCCTGTCACTATCTGTGTTTTTCTGCCCAGCAAAGATCTTCACTAAGAACATCAGCAGCCCTGTGACCTTCCTACCCTGCCGAAAGCCCTGTTCTGAGCTCTGTCCCCCTCCACAGGCACTTAATAAATACTTGTTAAATGAATGAATGATTGAATAAATAGGAGCATGCAAGAGCTCTTGGGTAGTATTTCTTTTATCTTAATAATAGCTACCAATCTGATGAGCTTTCTTAGGGCCCAAATCATGCCAAGTGCATTCCATACGTGTGCTCATTTAGGATTTCAAAGCCCAGCGGGGTGGGTACTGGTTTCTCCAGTTTCAGATCCCCGGAGAAGACAAGCACTTGCCAAAGCCACACTGTGAGTCCGGCAGAGTAACCTCAGCTCCAATTGCCAAGTTGGTCTGCGCTTTCAGCCCCCACCCCTAATACCCAGAGGTGGACCGCAACTTGTCGTAAGAGAATAGTGGGGTGCTCGCGACTCCTCGCTGCCTTCCACCATCTTCACGCAGCCCAGGCAGTAGCTAAATCCTTCCGCCTCGTGCTCCTCCACAGAGAGCGTTTGAGGTCGGCGTCCAGCTTCTGGGCAGCACAGACGTAGCTGGGGTCTCTGAGTCATCCGAATCCCTGTGGCCCCACAGGTCAGCACCCAGGCTGTCAGGCCGTGACCCGAGGCTACTCATCCGCCTGGCACTTTCATCTCGCCCAGCTGGAGGTTGTGCCAGGCTCACCAAGATACACAGGAAGGGCCCGAGGCTGAGCTGTGGTGCTCTCAGCCTCCAAGAATGCTGCTGACTCACGGCAGCAGGCCCACAGTGACTCAGGGGTTATGTAGGCCCAGCCCTCAGGAGAGAGGAGAGGGTCTCGTGGTGGAGTCCTGGCCAGGCCCCAGCTTGTGGCCTGTGTACGGAGAGGGCTCTGTCCACACCAGCAGCTGCTATTATCTAGCCCCAAAACCTTTTCCTCTGAGGGCTTTGGTTCCCCTGTCTGGGCATAGAGCAGATGCAGAGAGTGATCTGTTGATGCTGTCATCCATGATTAAGATAATGAAAGTGAGTGAGAACCAGGTTTCTGATGCTGGTGTGAAGAATTGGACTTTGTGGAGGCCAAAGTTGTGAGCTGGGCTCCAGTCCCATTGTTGATATCAATGCACTATGTGACCTTTGTAACATTACCTCATCTTTTGGAGCCCCTATTCCTGTATCTACCAAAGGCCAACTTCCTGCAGGCAGAATGCCCTGTCACTGACTGGACTTTTGCCACACTTGTCCCTCTGCTGAGACTGTCCTGGTCGCCCACCATCGCTGTCTTCAAGGGCCTGTACAGTGCCTCTTCATCAAACAGACTTCCGAGTCTTCCGTTCAGAATAAACTTCTCACAGATACTAAAATGATGCATGAATCTACATTTGATGACACAGAAAATGTCTGAAATATATTGTGAAAAAACAGGAGACAGAATAAAATGTATAAAATAGGTTTCTATCCATATATATCTATAAGTAGAAGTGCATAGGAAAAAAGCCTACTAGGATATATATATGTAAATTATGATAATATCTGAGTCATAAAAATTATGTTGATCTTTATTTTTTCTTAATATTTTCTGAGGTTTTCTATACTGTACACAACAAGCACATTGCTTTTCTAAACAGAAAGGCAATTGTACTTCTTTCTGATCCAAAAAGTTCATTCTAGACTAAGGCCTGAGTGTTGGCTCTGGTTGGCCCCAAGTTGTCTGGGTTTATGTAAGTCCCTTTTCACCGATCACATGAAATAGCGGTACTCTGCAATCTTGATGCTCTCTGATGGAACGTGGATGGAAGTTCTATGTGTTTGCCTCTCAGTCTGTTCCTACCAGCTCTTGAAAGGTGTTTAATGCTATTTAAATATTGAACTCACTTAGATCTAAGTAGCCACACATCATTAGTGTACACCGTATTGATGCAGTAACTAAATTCTCTCCACATCCTGGCATTTGACTGAGTCACATTTTATTTATTAAAATTTCATTTTTCTAGAAGTATCCTGACTCCTACTTTTAGGAGTATAATTCCTCCCAACTGCAGCCATGTGACTCCAATAAGAGTCATTTATTTTACAGATCCCTCCCCTAGCTTTGGTTGATTGGCCAGGGTGAGCATCTGACTCACACTTGGCCAATCAGAGGTCCTCTCTGAGAATTTTAAATTTTATCGTGATGAAAATCACCTAACGAAAAATGAATCACTGTAAGCCAAACAGCTCAATAGCATTTAGTACATGCATAATGTTATACAACAACCACCCCTATGTAGTTCCAAAACTTTTGCATCATTTGCAAAAGGAACTTTATTGCCTCTTCTGTCAGCCCTTGGCAATCACAAGTTCACATTCTGTCTCTATAAATTTGCCTATTATAGATATTTCACATAATATATGAACTTTCATATTTGGCTTTTTTCACTTAACATGATATTTTTGACATTTGTTTGTGTTGTAGCATATATCAGGACTTCATTTCTTTTTATGGCTGATTAATATTCCATTCTCCGTGCTTACTAAATTTGAGTTGCTTCCACCTTTTGGCTGTAAATAGTGCGGATGTGAATATTCATGTGCATGTATCTGTTTGAGTTCTTTTTTTTTTTCTTTTTTTCTGTTTGAGTTCTTGTTTTTAATTCTTTTGGGTGTTTGCCTAAGAGTGGAACTGCTGGGTCCTCTATGGTAACTCTACAGAAGCTCTCTGGTAATACGGTAGCTCTGTGTTGGACTTCATGGGGAACCACCAAACTGTGGTACAAGTCAGAGTCCCCCTTGTTGCCCAAGCTGGTCAGTTGGGTTTCTATCACCCCAACACTCCTGGTGACTACCCTCTCAGTGCTAAGTCAGGGTCTTGGTGCTCAAGTTATGTTGAGGTTGTTCTAGGAAAAAACTCCACAGTGCTAGCCACTGAATTTGAGCCTGGACCTTGCAGCTGAATCATGTTTAGTTTCCTCTGCTCCTTTCCAGGTCACTGGCGAAGATTCCAGACAGAGCCCTAAGACAAACTTGACCTCCACAGCTGATGGAGAGAGAAGGCCAGGGAGGCTGGGGTGAAGGTAGGTATGAGTTGAGTTGTAGGATGAAAAGAGGGCTGGGGTTCCCCTGAGGACACGGTATTTAAGAGAAATAGAAGGGAAGCTGGAGGTCAGGTCAGGGGAATGACAGAAAAAGGTGGA
>RJWT010022515.1:0-17153 GCA_004365215.1 Cuniculus paca | reverse complement strand
ACTGAGGAGGGAAGAAGGGACCCCGGTGTATACCTGAGTGGCAACTGTGTCTAGGGCAGGCAGAACAGGGAAAGGCCTGCATTGTTACCAGCTGGACCCTGAAAGGAGTTTCATGTCTCACTTCACTGAAACTCAGGCCCCAATGAGGGCCACGGCTCTTTGCTCCTGGAATCTCTGAGCTCAGAGAACAGGACCAGTGGCATGGGTCCAAACTGAGGCAGGCCGGCTGCTTGGCAGATGCTGACTTTGGGGCCCTGATGAAGGCAGCTCTGGGGAGCACCCCAAAATTCAGTGTGAAATCAACTACAACAAAATAATGAACTACTGGGACTGGGCTGAGGAGGTGTCTCTACCTCCTGAGAGAACAGGAAGCAGAAAGAGCTTCTCCTCCAGTCCTTTCCAGCTCTTTGGATTCCCTGGTCTGGCAGGGCCAGATGCAGACAGCTGAGAGGGTATGCACTGTGCAGGGTCTCAGCTCAGATTAGCCAACAGCTGGGGAAGCCACACATGTACAAAGGTGTAAGGAAATCTGGGAAGGAGTGAAGAGAGATTCCGGATGCTTCCTGACATAATTCTCAGTGCTTTGTAGAGGACTTGGACACACCCCTGTTTTTCAGAGCACCAGTCAGTTTGGCACTGAGCTGCTCATCACATGTGTCCTCCTGCAGGAACTGGGTTTGGCTTGGCTTGTTTTGTTTTGTTTCCTTTTGTAAAAAGTGGTCAGCAGACTAAGTGCATTGAACCAGGAAAACTCTCAGCACCCTAAGAAATAGCTTCGCCATTTCTTCCTTTACCTTTTCCTCTAGAAGTCCAACAGTATTTTTTGGTGGAAGGACACAGTGTAGGAGTTATTGATTCTCAAGTTGGGGCTGGAGTTCTTGTTGCTATGGCAACTCTTTCAGCTCACCCCACATCTGCATGGCTTCTATGTGACATGGGCAGGTGCTTCCCTTCTGGGAGCCCTTTATTCTCTGCAGGTTCTCACTGACCACAAGATGCCTCAGTTAACAGTATTTTAAAGGTATAAGTAATGTTCATCCTCCTAATAAATACCTTCATGCTGCAAGTCGTGGTCCTTTTAAAAAATATTTCCTCATAAATGTTAGTATTCCAAGGTTTTTGGTGCTTTAAAATTTCTGTGCTGCTTCCTCAATCTCATCTTGATATGAATTTTGCCCTTTTAAATGATTTTTCAGTATATTTTCTTCAGTTCTTTTAGCTCTAGATGCACAGATGATTGACAGAGGCATTGAACATGGTTCCTCAGAGCAGTTCATGTGAAGTAAGAGCAAGGCCAAGCAACCCTCACAGGTGGACACCCACTCTTCCCCTGTTCAATTCTTGGGACACCCAGGATATGGCCTCACCACCTCTCTCCTTTCCAATGACAGTCATCCTCTTTCCATGTGTCTCCCTCTCCCCATTTTGGCTTGTTCCTCAGAACATGAGATACTCAGGCTTCTTTAACACCTCTGGTAGCCCAGACCAGAAGCACATAAAGATTCCTTTGACCTCCTTGTTCTCCATGCCTTGTTACCAGGTGCCCTTAGGGTCTAGTACAGTAGCATTCCAGCTTTAGAGGAGTGTGTGTGTGTGTGTGTGTGTGTGTGTGTGTGTGTGTCAGAGGTTCATATGCAACTTCAAATAACCTGTGTGTTTAGAATTACTCTGGAAAATCCTTCAGGGAGATGCCTTGGTGAGGATGAATTACCATATCTCTGTTATGGTCACTGGCTATTTCCTTCCCGGTGAGAAATGATCACTGTTTCTTCCACCAAACAGTGCAGTCACAAGTAGCCTTGCAACTAGCATTCAGGGTTCCTGAAACATTTAAAAACTACTGGTGTAAACAGCACAACTGTAGTCTGTGTCCAGATGATTATAACATGAGGGGCACCCTGAGCCAAAATGACACAACTCCAATAAGCATCTGATTCTACAAGAGCGTGAGTGAGCAAAGTGATCTCTTTACACTAAGGTTTGAATGTTAGTGGTAAAAAACAATACATGAGGTTTTTATATTCTATTTAAAATATTCTATTTTAAAAGGTTTTATATTCTATTTTAAAAGGATTTCTTAGCCTCAAAATGATAAGTTAAAATCAGCAGGTATTTTTTAACCTGTCAATGCAGAAACCTGTGACAACTAAGTTAGGTTCAATCCCCACACATCCCAAGGCTCACAGACAGAAGGGCCCAGTAGCAGTAGATCAGAATGGATTACAACAGATCCAGCTTCCTCTGCTTCTGGGCTAGCACTCTTCTTCCAGTGGGTAGTTGGTTCCCAGTGTCTTATCAAGTGTGCAGAGACGAGTCAGCTCCCAGGAAGACAAGACTTGTGACACTTCTCACTGGGCAGCTGCCTGGGCTCCTCCAGTTGCAGACACACACCAGAAGTAGCCTTAACTACTGTCTCTTCCACGTAGGGCTCTAAAGGCTTGGAGAAACGACTGGAAGCCAAGTAATTTCAGATGTTTGGTTCTAGACAGGCAGTAAATGTAGAGATGCTATGAGCTGTGGCCACCTTCCCTGAAGTTTTCCACAGCTACTTGGGATGATACTGAAACAGCTTCTCCTCCTACCTTCACAGGAAATCACAACTGATGGGATATTCCAGGAAGAAGCCAAGATTCAGCATCAGTTTGGTAAGGAGGAATATTCCTAGCTTGCCTCTGTACTACAGAAAACCTCTTCCCAACATTTCTTTTTTTATATATTGTGTGGAGTTTTTATATTGTGTGGAGTTTTATCCTTAATCCCTCCCCCCTTTCCTTGTAGAAATAATAATTCACTGGAATGAGGTTTAAGGTGTCTTTCTGGAATCAAGGTCAGCCAACGCCTATAGTGTTCCTTTTTTGGGAGAAAGAGGGAATTAAGACTTCAGGAAACGTTTGGGAAAAGGAGTTACACTGTATTCTGCTACCTCCTCACATAACCTTAGCCATGAATAAGGCTCATTAAACTGACTGGCGGCTGGAAAGTCCTCTGTTTACTCTTTTTTATGACTTCCTTTCACAAAGAACAAATACCACAGAGAAACCCAGAACAAAATCTGGGCTGGTGAACACCTTAGAAGGTCACTCTGAGTACCATATTACTCAATCCTGAAATGACATGTTCCCCCAAATGCTCTACGGAAATGTCAAACACAGCAGGGTCAGGCTGTAAGTACCTCTACATTTTCCTTGCAACTTTTCTGTAGCTTATTCAACAATAAAGATATGTTAAAATTTAAAAATCAGGGATGAACTCATAAAAAAAATCCTTTCTTTTGAAGAGAAGAATCTGGAGGTGCTGATAATAGTGTGGGAGAGGCGACAAAGCTCACTTGAAATAGCTCTAATCTTTACAAACTTAAGGCCAAATAATAATGGAAATTGAAATGAGAAATGTGAAATTAATATTCAAATGGGGTTTCCTTTTTAAGATTTACTTTTTTGTGTGGAGGACCTTTAAAATTGCAATCCTTGGGATCATATGATTACCTATGTTTGTTTACTTTCCTATCATTGCAGCCATCAATGGACAATCCTGCAGAATGAGTGGGATTAGTGCTTGTCCTCACCTAATAGCTCCCTTTTCTTTCCTTTGGACAAGCTGCTTCCTGCCTTAGAATTTACCAGCAATGCCCACAAAAGTTTATCGCACTACTCATCCCCACTGAAATAGGAAACGTGTTTGATGAGATTTCTGCAAACCTTTGCTGTCTGCAGTAGGGCCTGTAGGCTGCTGTGTTGACTGGGGGTCAAATTGGGGTGCATGCACTGCTAGGAGTTTACACGCTCACTTCTGCAGGTGCACAGGGCTTTAGGAGCATCTCGCTAATCGGTATTGCAGTTAACTCAAGATACACTGCACTTTTCACTTCTGATCAAAAGCTGAGATTGCTTCCTACGACATAATATTTTAGATTTTTGAAACAGGGGGAAATGAAATTTTATTGGACAATCAAAGTGAAAAGGTAGTTTACCCAGATGGCCATAGTCCTTGCAATTAAGACAAAATGGAACAAAAACATGCATTTCCCTGTTTTATTATGATGAAATGTTGATTCCCATTTGACAGATGACAGCATATGAAGCATAAGAGCGTGACTCACTTTTGAAGAAATTCATTAAGGGCTCATAACGTTGGACACCTTGACAATTACAGAGTAAGCCTCATTTCTTGAGCTTTTACTAGGTTCCGAATGTTTCATTCACTATAGAAATCACCACAAAAGTCCTAAGATGACAATACTGCTATTAGGCTTACTTTACAAAGGTAGTAACTGACACTTAGAACTGGCAAAACTAGGTTCAAATCCAAACTATCTGTCACGAAGCCTGTTCTCTTTTCCAATTCCTTTTTCCTGGAATGAGTTTTTAAAATTATGCACATTTCTGAGGTCAAGGATATAGCTCAGCGGCACAAGCATCTGCCTGGCAAGCGCAAGGTCATGAGTTTGATCCCCGGTACAAAAAACAAAACAAAACAAAACAAAGCAAAACAAAACATATTTCTGACATTTGACGCACAGGAGGTTATAACATGAATCCTAAGAGTTTATAAATTTCATTACAAAGTTTCCGTAAGAAACTCAAAAATTGTCACATTGGGATGGAGTGGAAGTGTCATGCTTTGGATCTAAAAATGTCCCCAAGACCTGTTGGAAGGTAACTGGTTCACAGGGGGTCTCCTGCATCCATGAGTTCATCCACAGATTGACTCATAATGTGATGGCTGATGGATGATGAAAACTGAGGAGTTGTGGCATAATTGAAGGGTGTGAGTCACAGAGCATGACCTTGAGGACTGCATGCACTCTCTCTACCTGTGTCTGCTTCCTGGTTGTCAATGAATGGAAGAAGTTCCTTAGGGCACACTGCATGGGACAGAGACCTCCATGAAGAGGCCCTGGAGGGAAATTGCAGGAGGCAGTAACATCTGCTGACTCGAGGGAGGTAGAGAGAATGCAGTTTGATGCAAATGTTTCATAATAGAAGTAATACATTAGTCGTTATTGGTTATTAACATTAACTTAAGAAATCTGTCTAATTGCTTACTAAAAGAAAGTTCCAATAAGATGCATGAAACTTTTGTTTTGGCATAAAATTTGGCTTATGTTTCCAGGGAAGAGTAAGGAGAAATGCTGGTATTCTGGAGCTTTCCAGGCAGCTGTGGGCAAGCACGAGAACCACAGAGACAGGGAAACCAGCATCGAACAAGCAGGGAAATGACAGGAGCAGCTCCTGTCTTTGATGGTTTATCCTGCCCTGAGACAGCACCCAAGAAGTCTGCTATGCCAACGCCCTGCCCACAACAAAAAAAATTAAGAGATTTTTATTCCCAAGCAATTGTCATCTACTTATCTGTGTGTGTGCTTGATTGATTTGAGAAACAATCTCAAAACATATAAGTCTTTGGAAATTCACTTTTATTGTTTCATATAACTGAACTCTTTTTGGTAAGGAAACATTGTGGATAACCTGAAGCAGTGCAACCTGGGATATCGAGACTTTCTTTTCTGCAGTTGGAACCCTTGGTTGATCTCATTTTCCATATCAGAAGGAAATGCACCACCTTCTCACTGCGGATTTTCTTTAGAGATCAATAAATAATAAACTGCAAAAGAACAGCCATTAAAGTATTAGATTTACTACACTGCTCTGCCTGTTACAGCCGGCCTGCAGCCCCTGGCCGCAAGGAGGCATCTACATGAGCTAGGGCTGTCTGATGAGGACATGAGCAGTGTCTGACCTGGTGATGTCCCTGCCCTCACTCTGCCCATGGTGAGCCCAAGAGTGACTGTGTTTATGGGGTTGTTTCCTGTGTATCTCCCAATTGCTTACAGAAATTCTCCTCCCCTTTCTTTATAAAAGAACAATGGTTGTGAAGGGGTGGGTCACAATTAAAAAGAAGGGGAAAAAAGCAGTCATGTGTCACAAAAGTGCTGCTACTAAATGTTAAAATGTAATCTTTATGATTTCCATACTCACTTTTAGTGAGTTCAGATATTCAACGCTTTCTATCAGTTTACACCATTATTTAATAATGTTGCACAAAACAAGGTAAAGTATGAAGCACTGCATTTTTGTAAAATACGAAGCACCAAAATCGGAATTATGCTAAACTTGTAAAGAATTTTATCCTTTTACAAGGATCTCCATAAACCGTAACCATCTTCCATTGCCCTGCATCGATTTGACTAATACTGCACAAAACTTTCTAAAGTAGAAAAAATTTTTAAAAGAACCAGAGTTGTGTAAGGAATACATATTATACTGCATGTTGTTCTCAGGTGGCTGCATGCATATCTGTCGCTTCTCTCAGCTTCATCTCCCTCAGATCTCCTGTCATTGTACTGCAGGCATATGTATCCTGTCCTGTCTCCTGAAAGTATACATATACACTGCCATCTCTCCTTCATGCACATGTATCCTGATTCTTCTCTACTTCAGGCAAAAATAGCCACTCTCCTCTGTACTACTGGTCAATCTATCCTTTCTCCTCCCTACTGCAGAGATACATGCATTTCTCCTGTCCTTTACTATAGGTATAGCTACCTTTTATCCTCTCTACTGCAGGCACACACATTCCCACCCCCTGTCAACTGCAGGCATATGTATCCTCTGTCCTTTTTAATGCAGGCATATACATCCCCTCTCCTCTCTCTCTACAGAAGTAATATGTATACACCAATCAGTCCTCTATAGGCACACATATCCATTTTCCCCTTTCCATTACTGGCACAGATGCCTTCTCTCCTCTCTCTGTTGCAGACTTTGTATTTCCTCTCTTCTCCACTGCAGGCATCTCTATCCCCTGTCCTCTCAACTGCAAGAATATGTATCCAGTCTCCTCTCCACTGCAGGCATGAGTATCCCTTCCTCTTTGTTTTCTGCTGATGTGCTTTTGTATCCATGACTATCTACTGCAGGAAAACAAATCCCTTGTCTTCTCTACTGCAGTCATGCATCATTCCTTTCTGTCTACTGCAGAAGTATATATCCCCCATCCTCTTCTACAGGCATGTATTTCTTTTCTTCTGTCTACTGCAGCTACACATACATCCTTTCTTTCTTACTGCAGGTATGCATACTCCCTCTCTCTATTGGTAGCATGCATAGCCCCTGTTCTATCACATGCATGTCTCTTGTTCTCTCCACTGCAGACATACACATCCCCTTTCCTCTCCTGCAGGCATATGCATCTTCCACAGTCCATCTAGAGCAGACAAACACATATATCTCTCATCCTCTCCAGTACAGGCACACCTATCTGTCCATGTATATCTTGCTCTTGGCTCTCTTATGGGCTATTCATACTTGAACTTTAAAAACAAAACAAATAACCCCAAACTTTTCCTTACTAAAATAAAAACAAAACCAAGACCTGCTCCCTCTCCAGTATTCTTGTTCTCAATGAGATCTTCATTCCATGGTTGCTCTCAATTCCACTGAAAGTCAAGAGCTTGTTTTGTTTTTGAGGTCACTTCGACCATATCCCCATGTCTGCCTCATCACAAAGTCTTGTGATTCTTTTTCACACAAGTAGTTTCCAACCTTTTCTACTCCTCAGCACTTTCATTACCATGCCCACCATCCAGGCAGTCATCATGTTGGACCTGTACAATTTAACTATCTTCAAACTGCAAGTTTCCTTGCCTCCTGTCTTGGCCATTCTACTCATTCTCCATGTATTGTCCAAAGTAGTCTTTCAAAAGTTAAATTTTATCTTATCCTATCCTGGAATATAACTTTTAAATTGTTTACCATTTTTGGATAAGGATAGATCCCTTCCACATGGTATGTAAGCCCCATATAAATTGCCTTTTATAACTTCATTAGCAAGAGGGAATGAGGACAGGTACCTACCCATGACCTGTTAAGAACCAGGTCATACAGCAGGAAGTGAGCAGCAGGCAAGCAAGATAAGCTTCATCTGTGTTTCCAGCCACTCCCCACCAAGTCCTGGGTTCTTCCTACTGTTAAATCTGTGTGGCATTGATTCTCATAGGAACCCGAACCCTACCAGGTAAACTGTGCATGGAAGGGATCCAGGTTAAGGCCTCCTGTGGATCATTCTGAAAGTATACCCCATCCCAGAAAAACTGTCTTCCGCATAACCTTTCCCTGATTCCAGAAGGTGGGGGACTGCTGTTGTAACTCATCTTTAACTCTGTGAAGTCTACTCTGGTTTATTATAAGCTGGGGCCTCTGGCCTTTTCCATAGGCAGTTCTGTAGGGATTCTACATCTCCTGAGAATAAAAGTTTCTTTCACTTGCTTTTTTTACCCAAAGAATGTCAGAGTTCCTAGCCCTTAAAACTCAGTAAAAAAAAAAAAAGTTTACAGTCTGGAATAATTATTAAATGAGAAAATTACACTTTATTATCTGCCACATTTTATTTGCCACCTTCTTGGTTCTTAGACTATTAAGTCCTGGATTAATTGGCATATTCTTACTTTCAAAGATACAATAAGTGTTGCTCTTACTGCAATTAATCGACAAATTTTACTAACTTAATTATATTAAAATGATTACATTAACAGTTTAGGGAGCCTGAAAGCTACCTGATTTCCGTAAGTAGCATTTTGATTTAAAAATTAAAGAAATGTAAGTGACATGGAGGTAAAAAGAATTGTTTAAGGGGAGAACCACAAATAAACAAAGATGTACAGATGCAACAAATAAACTGTTCTGTTGAAAGTATGAAGATAGGACATATAAAGACAGAACTTACAAAATTGGTAGTTGAGCCAATGTGATTGAACTATTTCCAGGTAATCGAAGCCAATAAAGTTTGAGTCCATTTCCCCTGATACTTAGAACTTCTAGTTCCATGAAGTTGCTAATTAAGATGTATTTGTCTACATCAAAGCTATACCATCTACAGAGACCCACACACAAGTGCATCTCTGTGTGAGGAACTGCAGAGGGGCAGGGTTATCTGCCACTGACAGGTATAGTAAAGGTTGGTACCAGGGAAATCAGAAGAAAATTAGAGTCCCAGAGGAGAATCTGTGAATTTCCCTAGATCGTTTTAGGAGAGGAAAGGGATTTGATCTCTAGAATTTCTATGGAGGCTAGAAGTCAAGGGTTTTTGGTAATATTTTATTATAACTACATATGGGGTAGTGTTGAAGCTTGTGCTACATGTTATAAATAGCATGACTTTGCTGTATTGATGTTCAGACAAATTCTATATAAAATTCTCAGAGAAGTGTAAGGCCCAGAACAGTTTAAAAGTGTTATTTCCTCTGTGTTAACAAGCATAATCTTATACCGTGAGATTTTTGCACTCTCTAAAGATTGAAACCACTGCGGTGTTAATAAATTGTGATTTAAAGGAAGTATGTGGGATGATTAAGAGAGGAAATGCTGAAACTTTGAAACAAATATTTAATGTATATACTGATATTATTGTTTTAAGAAGACTAACCCTGTACATTTGAAACTCATTATTTTGTAATAAATAAATAATTCTAATTCCAGCAAATAATATTCTGAAATTTCTTCCATTTTGGGAAGAAGAAAGAGGAGGAGAGGATGAAGAGGAAGGGGAAGAGAAAAATAAAAACAGAAAAAAAAAGTATTATTGAACAATAGGAAACACAGCACCATGTGATTTTTGAGATCAAGATTATGCTTATGTCTTAGTTTGGGAAGCATCTTACCTGTATCTTTTCTTTTTTTTTCTTTTCCTCTTTTTTTTCACTTTTTTCTTTCTTTCTCTTTTTCTTTTTCTTTCTTTCCTATTGCTCCCATGGCAAATACAACCATTCTGATATGACCATTCAAGGACCATTATGCATGTTGTATGCTAAATATCCAGAATAAGGAGAAAGGCAGGCTTAGAAGCAGAATGTCAACTTTCTACTAAGTCATGAAACTCCAGAAAGCTGTTTACAGTCTCTGAATTTTAGTCTCCTTACAGTTGCTACAGTCGCAATATTTATACTTTATATTATAGGACTGAGAATGAAGACAGAGAATTTGGACTATTAACTAGTAAATAATAATTGCTGTGTTGAACATCTTTCCACTGCTATAACAAATATCCTGAGAAAAATCAACTTAGAAAGAAGAAATATTTATCTTGGCTAGTTCAGAGGTTTTGGGTAATGGCTGGTTGGCACTGTGGCTGCTGGGTCTGCATGAGGCTGCATATCATGCCAGGGTGTGTGTGGCAGAGGACAATGCTCACTTTATTTAGGTGGGGAAGTACAGAGAGTAAAGAGGCTGCATCCTAATGTCTCATTCCAGGATGCCCCAAATGACCTCACTTCCTCTGACCAGTCCCTACCTGATAGGAACTCATCTGCCTCCCAAAAGCACCAACATGGTGACCAAACCTTTAACATGAGGACCTTTGGGGGGGTCCTCACACAAACTATGGTGGTCACTCAATAAATAGTAATTGTCATTCATGCTTTATCATAGTGCTGGCATTTGTATTCTGAGAACCAGAATGTTACAAATAAACTTAAGGGGACCTTTATAAAAATAGTTACTGAAGATGCCCAGAAGAAATGGTGAGTGATATCAAAAGAATATGGCCACTGCTGCTGTGGCTGCTGCTACTGCTCCACAGTGTGTGGCAGGCATGCGTTGGTTTGGGGTGACCAGGTTCCATTTGCCTGACTTCAGGTAATAATGATTTGGGATCCGTCTCTTCTGTTCCCAGCTCAGACCACACAGTATGAATAGGGGTCTCACTGCCATTCCATACCCAAACAGAGGTCCAGCAGCAACACAGCTTTGTCCTCAGCTACAGTCATGGCTCAGGCTGCATATGAGATCAGTCACAGCCAATGAGATAAAATCAAACTCCTGTCAGCATTTATAGGAGAGAGACTCTTGACCTTTCCCATAGGATGTAAAACCAGAATCATTGAAGATCAGGTGGTAATAAAATTATTATCTTGCCTATTCCAGAGGTTTTCTGTCTGAGAAGCCCAGATAGAGAAGCAAGGAACCAATGATCGCCCCAGGATCACTGAGGCTCTTATGCAATTGGACCATAAGCATAGCTATCGTAGGCATTTTTCTTTACCCCCAGACATGTATGTTAAAACCCTCCCTCACTTAAGGTAGTGGTGTTAGAAGGCAGAGCGTTGAGGAGGTGATAAGGTCCCAGGACAGAGCTTTCCTGGGTGAGATCTGCACCTTTATCAGTGATGCTGAAGGACCTTCACACCTCACTGTGTGAGGACACAAGAAAGTACCACAGGGAAGCCAGAAAATTGGTTTGCCCCAGATACTGAAGCTATGAGCTACTGGATCTTGGACATTCCACCCTCTAGAAGTATGAAAAAGAAACATCTGCTGTTTATAAACTGCACAGATCGAAGTTCTGATTAGTAACTAACTTGGTAGAATTGATTCCTCATTTATAAAATTTGAGTTTTTTGAGAATTTTAAATTCTTTCTGCCTTTGTTTAATACTTGTCTACCATTATTGTATTTAGTTCCGACTCATGGTTTGATGCCATACCTGACTTTCTGCACATAGAATTATCTAATCCAATATATACCAGTTTAGCAGGTACAATTTCTACCATTTTCCTCTTAGAGATAAAGAAATGGAGGTCCAGAGAAATTATGATCATAACTAGCATCACAGTGCTGATGAAAAGTGGAGACGCAACTCAAAGGCAGCTTGGAGTGCAAAACCACAGATTTCCAACTACTCCTCGCTGCCTTTGGTACTAACATGGTAAGCAGCTCCCAGCTCTACAGAACTGTAAATACTCATGGACTTGTGGAGGTCTCACTCAGTCAACTTTGATCTCCATTCTGGTAGATCTAATGAAACATGTATTGCTTCTTCTTTGTTGTATCACAGCAGCAGTCAACTTTATTGACCATTTCCATGTCCCTAAAGCATTGCTTTCTTTTGGCTTCTTATGGTTTCTCCAAAGAGAACTCATCTTATGTTCTTGGGCTTCTCCTCCTTCCAGGACAGCTAGGTAAGAGACCTCCACAAGGGCTCTCCTGTCTGTATAAACAATGCTCACTGTCTATCATCCTCATTCTCTCGGCACACAGAACTGCCTGGGAAGTCTGTCCTTTCTGCTCCCTAAAGTGCTTTGCAAACTTTGTGTCCTTTATACCTTACTAGGGTTCAGAATGTTCATTTTTTAAGTGACTCACCCTGAAGGTTGGAAAGCTCTCATGGTTCAGGCTCCTTAGATTTGGCCCTCAAAATTGTTACAGTTCAGCCTAAGCTTGGGCTTTTTCCTACCCTGATTTGATTTATGATGAACATTTGTTTCACTCTTGTCAAACAAGAACTCATTTGTTTAAAATAAAATGATTCTAAGCCAGGAGGGAGAAAGTACAGTTGGCAAACATGAAGATCCCTGTGTTTCCTTGTATTAATGAAAAACAAAATATATATATATACATATATATATATATATATATATATATATATATAATTTCTTCTAGAGCCCATGAATATTTTTAAGGCAGATTCTCTTACCTGGGCCAGCAGGAGCAAGAACAGACTTAAATTGTCAGAAAAGAGGAATGGATAAAGAAATAGCTGTAAATTTCATTGATGGATAAGGAATAACAGCAGAATTAGAGTTCGATTTTCCGAACTACAATTTGTTGTTTCAGTTGTTACACCATTGCTTTTCATCAGAACACCTCCCTGGATATTAAATGATCTGATTTTTATAATTTTAGTCAGTAGAAAGAATGCCTGGACATAGTCACCACAGTGGTTTCATTACAAAACAAGTGAGAGGCAACAGCCCGCTGGGGATCTGTCAGAGCTCTACCCAGAAGGGAAATAGGGTCATACAGAGTCCACCAAAAAATGTGATACATCAGGGAAAAAAAAACTTCTATAAATATTTTAATACTAAATTTACTACAACATCATGAGATTA
Source organism: Cuniculus paca (assembly GCA_004365215.1). NCBI lineage: Eukaryota > Metazoa > Chordata > Mammalia > Rodentia > Cuniculidae > Cuniculus > Cuniculus paca. The sequence continues at coordinate 4,270 of RJWT010022515.1, read as the reverse complement.
ATACATAATCTGGCCTCTACAATTGCAAGAGTTACTCAAATTGGTGGCCATCTTGTAACGGTCAGTACAAGAATTCATTCTTTTGGTCCTTGATCTTGAAACTAATAACTTGGAGCTTTAATATTTTTTATTGTGTTTTTGTATCCACCTTTGCTTGAAGGCACACTGCTAGGAATGTTTCCTTATATATACAAAATGTTTTGTTGATATTTAAAAAAATAATGATACTCCTAAAATTTCACTTAGCAGCAAATGGAACAATTAATAGTGCAGCTGTCTCTGATGAAGAAAAATGATCTGTTAATCTAAAAAAGCTATGTATTACCTCTGATGAAAATGGGTTGTCAACTGGATTATGACTGCTAAAGGGAGGCAAATTTGGATCAGATAAATTGAAGTGCTTTTTATGCATGCCACACAGATAAAGTAAAATTTGATTTGATACAACTGAAATGTGATATGCCCTTAAGTATCACTGACACTATTAAAGCTTCTTCAGAGGAAAATACTAATGGTGAGCAGTGATATAAAATATAGATATTCCAATATTACATTGCACCCACCATGGAAGTACAAAGAACCATTATGGGCTAGTGACTAATACCATAAAAATGTGCACACATGTTGTAATATTATGAAAAACACCACTTCTGTTTTCTTGGATAAAGGAAACCATAATGCTGAATTTATGGGCACATTTGAATTCCTGCCACTCTAAAAACTATTCTCACATTTTATGTTCAAAGACAGCTAATATAACCATCATCACATACACCAATTTATGCCAAAATCATAGCAAGTTGTGCAACGAGAGCTGTTTTTTTACAATCTGGCTCATTGAGTTACTACTTTCATTGTCATCGCCATAATTTCTGCAGCGTCCAGCTGTGCCTAGAATCAGACTTTGTGTCCTGTTTTACAAATGCAGGGAGACTTTGAAAACTGCTCTTGTGTAAAGAAATCTTTTTAGTAGTCTCTACACTTGCCCAAGAAGCCTACCATTTCTTCAAATATTTAAAGTCACCTTCACATGTACTTTTCTCATGTGGAGGACACTATCATTATTGTTAGCAGTGAGGGAAGTGTAATACACTGAGAATTGTGTATCATAGGCATACAGGTCATCGTATCTTCTCAAACCTGTGAGCTGAGCAGCGGATAAATAAACAGCTCTCCCACGACCCCGTTCCATTACAACCCACCCCAAACAGACCTGATCTCTGAACATTTTATACTTAGATTAGTTATTGTTTTTTATAATCTTATATGAGTAGTCAAAGAATGTGTTCTTCTTAGTGACTAACTTCATTCATTAAAAGTATCTTGAGTAATATAGGGAAAGTAACTGTAAATCACACATTCTCGCTGTTTTAGAATAGTGAGTTGCTTGACTAGACGACACGTTATCTGTACTACTTTGAGCATGTTATTAGTTTCCAATTTGCAGCCATTAGGAATAATTTGCTTAAAACATTCAAAAAGTGACTTCCGGTGATTGCACTTATTAATTTTCATGCTGATGGTACAAAATACCTGACACTCACAACTTAAAGGAGGCAAGGTGTTATAGGTTTGAGTCCATGGTCAGCTGGTTCCAAGGCAGAAAGGGTGACAGAAGGGTATGGTGAAGCAAGGATGGCAGCCAGGAAGCAGAGCACAGGGAATAGTACCAAAGAGGAAGGACATGGGAGAAATATAGTACCTAGGGCCACGTTGCATGACCCAGCCCAACACACTCCTAGATGTCTCCCAACCAATCAATCTAATCATAATGATACATAGAAACTTCACTTTTGGGTGTATGAATAATAGAAAATTGTCACTTTTACAATCACAAAGCAATTCCTCAGAATGCAATCTAGTACCTAGGATTAGAATCATTGAGTTTCATTATATACATTCTTCTTTCTTTCTTTCTCTTTCTTTCTTTCTTTCTTTCTTTCTTTCTTTCTTTCTTTCTTTCTTTTCTTTCTTTTTCAGTAGCCACTGCTAAAGAGTTTGCTAAACTTAAACCCAGGGGTACTTCCGGCAGCAGTGTTTATTGTGGCATTATGCTACAATAGTTTTACTTTTTATCTCTTTTAACTTTCAAAAACTATTTTAAGTAGCACCTCATTAAAGCTTAAATTGCCATATTGAAAATGCAAGTAACACCCTTTGTACATATTTGACTGGGGATGGGGATATAGTTCAGTGTTGGAGCACTTGCTTGGCATGCTTAAGGCCCCAGGTTCAATTCCCAGTGCATATATTTGACAATTTTCATACCATTTCTTTGGGAACTATTTTATTTGTTTGTTTGCTTGTCTTCTTGAGACAGGACCTCCATATGCAGTGCAGGCTGGCCTTGAGCTCACTTTGTAGCCCAGGCTGGTCTCGAACTTGCTACAATTCTCCTGCTTCAGCCTCCCAAGTGCTGGGATTACAGGCGTGCACCACCATGTCCAGTTTGGGAACTATTTTAAATCTTTTGTCAGTTTTTCTGAAGATTGTCTCTTTAGTTTGCTTTTGCACTTATGGCATGTGTGAAATACTTATTTATAAAAATTTTAATCAAAAATTTTTTGATATAATTATGCTTCTGATTTAAAGCATTGCCTACTGAAAAGTCATGGAGGTGTTTTCCTAACTTTTCTTCCAAAATCTCTACTTTTATGCCTTCCACATTTAAATAGCAGATGCACGTCCATCTAATATGGGTTTTGTTTGCTTTGCAGTGTTGGGGATTGCACTTAGGGCCTTGGACATTCTAGACCAGCCTCTACCACTGAGCTTTACCACGGTCCATCATGCACAGCTATTTGTATGGGTGTAAAATAATGCAGGGACCAGTATAAACTTTTTCAATATGAATATCTGTAGTCATTTATTGAGAAATCCATACTGTTTCTGTCAAACTGTAGTAGTGCTTTTGTTGTAAATTAGATGGATTTATGTGTATACTTGTTTCTGGGCTATTGGCAACATAGCTTTACACGTCATAAATTGTAACAAGATTTTATTCTTTGGGGGAAGACTTGGCATTTGTGAAGACTCAAAATTTATCTAAAGTTATGTCTAAAACTGTTTCCTTGGAGAGACTGGATAAAAGTAAAAATAAAAATGAAATTTCTTAAATTGTCAGATTAATGTTTGGTATGATAAACTTCTAATGTCAATTTCAAGTGAAAAGTAGGTGCTATTTCCGGAACTTGTTTGCAAAGATGATGCTGTTAAAAACACTATTCACATTATCAAATTATCCCATATTTTACATTTTAAAAATAACATGCAGAAAATTTTTTACTGACTGGGCATGGTGATACATGCTTGTAATCCCAGCACTCAGGAGGCTGAGGCAGGATTGCTGTAAGTTCAAGACCAGCCTGGGCTACATAGTGAGACCCTGTCTCCAAAAAACAAGCAAACAAACAAACAAAAAACTCCTTTATTGTCTGTTTTAATATTAATAGTAATTCAAGTAATATTTAAACCAAGTTTAATGTGTCATTTAAAATACTAAATCTACTTTAATTAGTACATAATTTTGCTCTCATTGACGTGCTTTCAAATATTGCCACATATATTGGCTCATTTAATGTAAACCAATTCTTATTCTAAAAATGTGTGAATGACTTATATGATTAATCACAAATTTATCTTAATCTTTGATTTGATTTCACATTTTCTTTTTCATTAGCTTCCTTTTCTTTTTTCCTTCATTTTTATTTTTTACTCCAACTTTTGTTTTATTCCCACATTCTCATTTGAGTTTACAAGGAGTTGCCATCAACAGCAGTAAAATTTTAGATTGGTTTAAATTGAAGTTTGACTTTCAAAACTATTGGAGATTTCGGAAACCTACATTTCATGAGAATAACAGGTATATAACCAGTTGAAATGTTAAAGTACCTTATCAAAAGGGGAACAAGTAAGAATAACACAACATATTATGTGTGAATATATTAAAATTAAATTGTGAAACAGAGAAAGTAGCCCTGTTTTTCTGTACACTCAAAACCGATTTTAAAATTTACTGAGTTTTACTCAATACTTTAAAACAGAAATGTTGAAAGCATTTATTGGAAAACAGAAGGTGTTAGCAATACACCACTTACAGATCTTAAGATAGAAGGGTGAAATTTGTATGTTCTCACATAGAACAATTACAAATGTTAAGTAATGGATACGTAGTCACCCTGAGCTGATCATACATGAGTCAAACGTCACACTACTTTTTCATAGCTACATAAGAATATTACATATCAATTTTTAAAATTGAAAGAAAAAA
>RJWT010022514.1:0-17166 GCA_004365215.1 Cuniculus paca | reverse complement strand
AAACCTGATTCCAGGGCTGACACTCTGCCCTGCATTGGATGCCACCTGTGCCTGGGGAAGCAGCTCCAATGGCTGGGTCCAAAGGGATTTGGGACATCAATTAATTCATTAAAGAGTGCTGGCATGCTAGGTGCACACCTGTGATCCCAGCACACAGGAGGCTGAGGCAGGAGGATCATTGAGAGCTCAAGGCCAGTATCAGCTATATAGTGAGTTCAAGGCCAGACAAGTACTTAGTGAGACCATCTCTTTTTAAAAAAAAAAAAAAAAAGAGAAGAAAAAAGTGCTGGAAGTTGCCTTTTCAGAATAGGCTGGAGCCATTCAAATTTTCATGACGATAATTATTCCCCCCAAACCACTTCAGTCATACGGTAGATTTTGCTTATTCCCTCAGTGACCCTGGTGAGTTAGGCTACATGTGTTAAAAGAGTCCAGAAGGGAGCTGGCTTACTAAGTAACTTTTCTATGAGTCCCCCTAGGTCTACAATTTTATGACTATCTTGTCTGGGCACCCCCTTATGTGCCTGTAGAGTCAGGGCAGCCAGCTGGTTTAGGAATGACTCACATCTCTTACGATAGGCGGCGACAGGACCCGAGGGACGGTGCTGGAGGAAGTGGCCACCAGGTGGCCCTCCCTCCCTCCCGTGCCATGCACAGGGAGTAGCAGGCAGCACATGGGGCCACTGGCACATGTGACGCTGAGCCCTGCGCCTGCCTGGCAGCTGCGGGGAGCCCAATGCGTCAGGCACACGGCCTGGTGCACTGCTCCCTCTCACCCGGATTTGTAATTGGAGACAACCAATCTTAGTATTTGGTTACTTTTTATCTGATTATAGAATCTTGCATGGAGCTGGGGGAAGGTTTCTTTCGAAATCCACCCCCATCCCCACCTAATCTCAAGAGGTCAAACAGGTCTGGAAGGCTTGTGGGCTCAGCCCCGAGTTCTCAGGTGAGGAGACCCGTGACTCCCAGGGGCAGTCAAAGACGGGCAACCGGTTCTAAGTCCGTTTGCACAACTTTCAGTGGCCCTGGCTCAAGCCGCATCCTCAACATCCTGCAGACAGAGCACTCTCTGGCCTAAGGCAGCTGGGCCATAATTACGCACTGCTAATGAAGTAGGAAGGCTCAGGACCAGGCTCCTTCTCATGGAAGTGGTTTGGCGCTGGAGCAGCCCCAGCTTTACAAGTCTGTGTCTGGGTGGAGTGGGGTAGGGAGGGGCAAACAGGGAGGTCACAGACCAGGTCCTGCTCAACCTGGTGCCTCCTGGGGCCTCCACATCAGACTGCAGCGGAAAGAGGATTCTGCCTCGGAGGCTGGAAGGCTGCACCATCCCTTTAGCAAGAGACGGATTTTTTCAGTCATCTTATCTGGTCCAGAACTTCCAACACCTCCCCATTGCCTCCTGTTTCTACCCGCCCCTGTCTACTCTCACCACAGCAGTTAAAGTGACTTAAACATCAGATCAAGCTGCTCCCTGCAGCACCCACTGCCATGTAGTCTGGGGCCACCAAGAAGACCCATGTGACCTGTTCTGGGTTGCCCGCCAGGCTTGCTGTTCCTACTTTCTGGCCCCTCTGCCCCACCAGCCTGCTAGCTGACTTCCGCACCCAGGTCGGTGGTCCCCGATGGCCACAACCTGCCCGGATGTTCTTCACCTGTTATCTGCAGCTCCCTCCCTCTACCATTCCAGTGAGACCTGGCCTGAACAGCCCACTGAACCCTGAGTCACCTCCCCTGGTCCCCCATCACCTGACCCCGTGCGTGTTTCTGTCATCCTTGCCCCTGGCTGGCACTGCCATCCACTGACCTGCTATGCTGACTGTCGAGTGCCTTTCCTTGGTGGAATGCAACCTCCTACTTTTCACTGAGCCCCCAACGACCTCACACTGAGCCTGGCACAGGTGGGCATTCAATAAGCATTTGCTGCTGCACAAAGGAAAGACGGCACCTGAGCGCCACTCTCCCCAGGCTGGCCAAGGGAGGGAGAGCTTCCAAAGGCATCCCAAAAACCCACTGAAGGGAAAAAAGCAGCCGGAAGATCATCATCTCAGAATTCCTGCTGGAACGCACAGAGGTCAGCCCAGGCAGTGAATGCATACACATTTAGCAGCCTGACCATTAATTAGAAAAACATCTGTACCTTCGTAATTCCCAAAACGCCGATGTTGGGACTGGATGAAGTAGAGCCGTTCCCGGTACCAAATATGCCATCGAGAACACAGGAGAGACCCTCCACGAAAATCCCCCTAAAATGTAAAGGAGCGGGGGAAAGAGAAACATTCATTCAATGGGGAACACTGACATAGGCTCTAAATGTCTCAACGCACAAGTGTGGGCCCCACAGCTGCACCCGAACCTCGGGCCCACCTGCTGAAGCCCGGCGGGCGGGGCCCTTCATGCTCATCAATTTCAAGAAGCCCCTCTCCAAACCCCACAGCAGACCAAGTGCTCTGGAACAATTTCCAATGAACACAAAGGACTTCAGCCACACAATAAAGCCATATGGTGATGAGCTGTCCCGTGAAATCAAAACATACTGATTTCATTCATTACTAATAAATATTGAAACTTTTTAAAAAGTATGAGTAGCTTCATCATATGCAACAGCTCCATTCAAATAAAGATATAAAAACCAGAACTGAAAGTACTCATACATGACGCATGTGAGTCATGCTAAGAACCAGCCCACTGACCCATCCAAGTAATCCCTTTTAGATCGGCACCTGATAGCTGGGGACCGGGGCTGATCTGGGCTACTCTCTTTTTGCTGCAGTCTCCTTGGGTCACTTTTCTACTGATTTCCAAAAGCTAAAGACCAAGAGTTTTGAGGTCATAAGCCTCATAGCTCGTAAACCTCGAGAACCTGCAAATCTCATCTCTTCCTGCCCCTGGTTCTGTGACTTGTAACTGCACAGAGCACAGAGCCTGCCCTCAAGAACAGCTGGAGTGCACCTAACACATCTGGAACAGGTACTGTCTGCTGCTCAGGTTTTTATCATGGATGCAAGAACACTGCAACCATTTACCTTCTGTTAGTCCAACTGTGGCAGCCACGAAGGAATGGGGCAAACAGAATTTTCGCAACTCAGAAACAATGAAGAACCTGTTTTACTCCAAATGGTCTAAAATTTGAGCTTTCATGGAACAGCAAGAACAGTTGGGAAAAAAAGAAATCAAAGTAGACATATATCAAAATGACACAAAACTAAGCAAAGAATAAGGGCAATGCCTGGCATTTGTTTTGCTGAGTTTCCAGCTTTGATCCTCCTGCCTCAGCCTCCCAAGTGCTTAGATTGCAGGTGTGTGCCACCACACCTGGCTAAGCCTCAGGTTTAAAAGAGACTCACAGAGCCTGCCTGCTTGTCACTGGGGAAGGAAGGAAAGTCTCTTCCATTACAGATGAGGAACATGACCAACTGAGGGTGGAGACTTGGCCCACAGCAGTCAACAGTCCCTCTGCTTGGCTGTGGAGAAAGTCTTGGTTTTTCCCAGAAGGGCGTTTAACGAACTAACCCAATGCGCTGGATAAGGCGGGAGCCTGCTCGGGCCATACCTGTTTATTGCATGGATGGGAGGTGGAGGGGCACAGGACAGCCTGGCGCAGGCGTAGTAGTCACCGATGGACTCAATGATGCTGGCCACGACGGCGCTGAGCATGCCGATGACGCCGGCCGCGGAGACGGTGGGCAGCCCCCACTGAACTGAGGATGGAAGACAACCGTGAGAGGTGCACGCTTTCACAGGGTCAGGGGAAAGTTGCCAGGACCTCAGGGGACCCTGCAAGTGCCACCTGAATTCTAAACTCATTTAAAGTTTTAAATCTTAATTAATCATTGGCTAGGCATGGCAGTGTGCACCAGTGATCCCAGCACTTAGGAGGCTGAGGCAGGAGGATCACCATGAATTTGAGACCAGTCTGGGCTACATAGCGAGACTACGTCTCAAACAACCAAAACAAGAAAACAAACAAACAAAAAAGACAACGCTTGACTGGAAGAGGCACACGCTTCTCTTCTTGCTTTGAAGTCACACTCAGTGTCTGCTAACTGTGACTTCACACTCTGCGGTGGCGAGGGAGGAATTTGCACGAGGAAGATTTATAGCACTGCTGCAAAGAACACAGTAACAGTGACCTTGCCTACAGGCTGCCGCAGATGACAGGCAGTGGAAAGTCACCAGCTGAACAAACATCTCAGCATCGAGATGCGTCCAAGATACGGAGGACCCTCCACCATGTGACTGGCATTTTTAAGAAAGGTAAACCACAAACCATGCTACAGAAAAGTAACAGTTCTATTTTAGAAAGCAAAGGAAAGTCCCACTGTAGTTTCGTTTTGACCATCTGGATTTGTTTAATTTTTCATCAGATTTTTTTCCTTAAAAAATACCTCTCATGGCTGGGTGGGTGGGGGCACACCTTTAATCCCAGCACTCAGGAGGCTGAGACAGGAGGGCTGCTGTGAGTTCGAGGCCCGCTGCCTGGGCTACACAGAGTTCAAGGCTAGCCTGAAGTCCACAGTGAAACCCTGTCTCAAAACAAAACAGCCTGTCACTGTTAGGATGAACAGACAATGAAGTCACTGGCCCTAGTTCCCTGAACTGTAGGTATAAACACTACACTCACTGAGGATAAAGTGGGCGGAGAGAGATGAGTAAAACACAGTGCAGAGGGCGGAGCCCAGCCCTGCGGCCCTGGCCCAGGACCCCAGAGGCTCAGACACACAAGCTCACATGAAGCAGCCGAGTGTCAGTGAGGGCGTCAGGGTTCCCACCCACGCACAGAAGGAAACGAGACGCACAGGCGAATGGAGCTGTACAGCACAGGAATGGGCTGCTGCTCAGTGGAGGGGGACACACAGGGCACGGAAGGTGTCACGAAACCACCTGGCGAGCCTGGCACTGGTCCCGCAGGTACCTGGAATGTGCCTGCAGGGTGAGGGTGAACTGTCCTGTCTGTGGGAGCCGTCACAATTAGCTGGGGTCCAAGGGCAAAATGCAGTCACCACGCAGGGTGTGGCAGAGGCGGACTACGCCCGCAGCCACGCGGTAGGCTGACACTTCCTGCCGCGGCTGCTCCGGGCATTATCAAGTCACACTCTGGCTTTCCATGTACTGTGACTGCTGCTGTTGTGGCACTGTGATTTCGTTCTGGTGTCCTGATTCTGAAGGGAGATGTTCGTTTTATTTTGCCTTACAGAGAATATTCCTAATCCAACCCCCACCCCAAACAGGGCTTAAACACAGGCGCTATGCTCCCATCCCCTTTTTAAAACAATTTGAGACAGGGTCTTGCCCAGGGCGGGGTCGCACACTTGCAATCCCCCTGCTTCAGCTTCCAAGGGCGTGAGGGTGACAAGCATCTGCCAACAAGCCTGGCTCAAATCTGATCCTTTTTGAGCATCAACTTGATACCGCACAGTGGAAAATTCCACACCTCGCCCCCATGTGATACACTGGGGACTAAAAACACCATGTAAAAATCACCTTCCGGCTGTTGTAAGGTGTACATGAAACATAGATGAAAAATGAACTGCCTGTGTAGCCAGTGAGGTCCTTTCCTCAAAACACTTCGGTATGTATATGCAAAGATTCCCAAACCCCACAAAACACACAGAATAAAGGTCTGAAATCCAAAACACTTCTGGTCCCAAGTTTTTCTGGAACGGGGGATACTGTTTTTCAGAAAGTACTTTCTGTTTTCTCAGCCTCTTTATGCTCACTGCTTTCTTATTTTCCCCCTTTTTAGCTGAAGATTGTTAAAACCTTTACTCCTCCACGTCAACAGTCAGACTTACACTCTCCCCCGCACCCCACCCCTTGGCCTCTGTCTTAAAGCTGTTGCTTCATCTCTCTTTAGAATTTGCTTTGTTAACTTACAGCAGGTATTTTTCAGCTTTGGCACTGTTGACATTTTGGGTCAGAAATCTGCGTATTAACGTCAACCCAGATAGTTATTATACCAGTGGCTGAGAGCCAGGTTTCTTGATGTTTAAAACCCTGCCTCTGGATTGATCCAAACCACAGTGAGCACACATGCTAGACCGCTGGGGGTGGCTTCTCATCCGGGAGCTCAGGTCAGGCACCGGCTCCCGGCCACCGTGGGTTATGCTGAAAAGGAGCCTATCACGGACTCAGTGCTGGCATGAGGCCGCCCGCTGAGTGACCCCACCTTGCTGTGCCGTGCTCCTGGGGGTGCTCACCTGGGCAGCTGCCTGTGCCAGGTGCACAGGAAGCCGCCCCTGCCCCCTGCCCTCCTGCGTCATCTCCTGACTGCCTCACCAGGAGATTTTAATCTCATTTCATCTCGGATTAGAGGGATGCTTGTGAACCAGGCGCATTCTTTTTGGGAAATGGGATAGGTGCATATAAATACTCGCTGAGGCCCCGTGTGAGCTGGCGAGAACGTTATTCTAGACTAAACTTTAGAAAGCTTCTGTGAACGTAGCAAGAACAAACGGGACAACCGCCAGCACTGGTTATTCAACATGCTTGAGGAGTCATCTCCTCCAACCTTAACATGCCTGGCTGTTCCTGCTTGCTCTCGACATCATGAAATACGAAAACAAAGACAGCTGGACAGAGGAATAAATTGGCTCACCTTGACTAAGCAGGGGCTTATAGTTTAACAAAAACCCCAAATTCCAGGAATAGAGGCTTCACAATAGAACAATCAAACATGGGCTCATGCAAGTTACTTTTGGGTCTGAGGTCCAGAAAGACACGGCATGTGACTCTAAGTGATACCTAGAGATCCTATTCTCTGCCCCATGCCATCCCCGAATTATAACTTAAGATCTGTCTTCCGGCAGACTGTATCAGTTTACCTTTGCAGCTGTGACCAAATTAAAAAGATCAGCGCTGTCCATTAAAAGATTATGTAAATTCCATCACGCTTGAGCGGCTGGCCCGCTAATCCCCAGGCCTGCCCACTCGGCCTGCTCATTTCGACAGCTCTGGTACCAAGCAACTCCACACCTGTCCTTTTCAGCAGCTGCCCTCAAATGCTGGCCACAGGACTGAAGCCTGGCCATGATGGGGCCAGCTGGGCTCCCCACGCTGACTGTCCATGGGGGGACAAGGCCATCCAACCCTCAAGTGACTGGCCCTTCAGAGGACCAAGGCTTTTCGGGCCACAGAGCCTTCAGCTTGCTTCTGACCCCTCCAAGTTGGGGTCGCAGACCCTTGGCCCCTCTGGCTATGGGGACACTTACATGGGTACGGAACTTTAAACCAGGGGGCGACCAGCAGCACGCCCTGTCTGGCGTCCGTGCGAGCGTAGAAGCCATACTTGGTGCTGTCAGGAGGGAAGACGTCGGTCACTGTGAAGATGAAGCAGAGCAGCCAGGACACAAGGATGGCCAGGATTATCTGGGGAGGTCAAGGGGAGAGGCTCCGTCAGTAGCAGAACCGCCAGGGCTCAGCAAACCCGCCCTTCCTCCTGCATGACCAGCGCACCCAGAACTGCAGACCCAGCCTGAGAGCAGCACCGCACCCGTCCCTCGGCCCTCCCAGGCTGTCAAGTAAATCAGAATGGGCATCACGTCTGCAGACGCCACACAGCGTCCAGTCTTAGTCCAAGGATGGTGTCCGCCCTTGTTGGCATTGGTACAAGAACGTCTCCTATTTTGGGACAGAACCTCGCACAGCTTCTAAACTTTAGGGTGACTAAGGTGGTAACCAGCACCCTGATGTCCCCGTGCAGACGGTCAGCTCCAAAGGGTGTGCTGACAGCCGTCCCCTATGTAAGCGTCTGACACATGAAACGATGGCAATACTGTCAGGTGCAAAAGTCGACTACTCACAGGGAACATTTTGAAAAGCTGTAACTTATATGCAGTCCATCCTTTCTTGGATTTGTAAATCGGGAGAGGAAATTTAACGTTTCGGGCATATTGAGAAAATAGTAATACTAAGAAAATTGTCCTGAAAAGAGAAAGAAAATAAACAAAGTTAGACAACGTCATGTCTATGGTTTTTGTTTTGTTCTGTGGTACTGAGGGCTGAACCCAGGGCCTCTACAGTGAGCTGTATGCCCAGCACCCTTTAAAAAAATTACTTTAAATTTTGAAACAGGGTCTTGCTAAGTTGCTAACCTGTTTAGTTGGGCTACAACCTTTGATCTTCCTGCCTCAGTTTCCCAGAGTGCTGGGGCTAAAAGCATGCATCACCACACTCGGCTTCTATCTGTATTTCAGAACAACAAAGCCTCAATGTCAAAACTGATTATGTAGTGTGTTTATTCACTGCCTAGATCGCTGCTGTCTTCTCTCCTATGATCCAGAATTATCTTCTTGTACCACACTTGGAGGAAGGTGCTGTACCCCACTGCCTAGCATTTCTTGATACTGACGTTAACACTCTGGCTAAATTTTCCTAACTAGAGTAAGAAAACCCAAAGAATACATGTGCTGATGGGAAAAGCTCAGGCTCTGTAAGGGGGGAAAGGCCAGACACAACATACTGTACAGTGTATTTAAACTACGAATTAACTAAAAACCAAGTGGAGAAATCCCTGTTTGCACATATACACACACGCTGACATGAGAGAAGGGTGGGATCCAAAATGCTCATGGGAGGAACTCTGAATGATATGATTTGTGATATTTTTTCCCGCTTTTCTATATTTTCTGATTTATTTACAGTAAAATCAAGTTACTTTTCAAAAGCAAAAATCAGGCTGGGTGTGGTGGCACACACCTGTAACCCCAGCACTTGGAAGGCTGAGGCAGGAGGATCGCTGTGAGGCCAGCCTGGGCTATGGTAGTGAGTTTAAAGTTAGTTGGAATTATGTAGTGAGACTGTGTCTCAAAACAAACAAACAACAATAAAATACAAAGAAGCAAAAGCAAAAATCAAAACTTCAGTATTTAAGGCACACAGCAGGACTGAGTCCTGAAAGGTTTCCATGTGCCCGACACTACACTAAGGCCCATTCCTTCAGGGCAGCGTCTAGGACACAAAGTCAGTGGTCCAAGACCACACAGCTAGGTCTGGAGCCTGGTGGGGCTGGAGGATGGCTTTACAGCCTGAGTCCCTGAACCACTGTCACACGGGGTCATGGGGGCAGGGAAGGCCGGTGGGGTGCAGAAGTCCCTTGTCCCTGAGCCTCACTTCCCTGTCCGAGCTGCACTGAGTGCTGCACAGGAGGCAGTGACAGGTGTGACCTCCCTCATCAGCAGGAACCCCCATATGGCTGGTGAGTGGGGGCTCTTCAGGGTCGATTTCATCACCGAGACAACACAGGCACACGGTGACACGCCTAATCACCTAAGGGTGTGGCTAATCCTCCTGGCCTCACTCTGCCCTTTGACCTGAGGTAGGCCTGGCAATTAGAGTGGGCGCTCGAAGCTAAGCTTAATTACTCCTGGCCACAGTTCCAATTGCTGAGATGGAATTATCAGCTCCATCAGCAGCCGGGCAAGGTGCACTGCTGATGACACACATCCTTGTCACATCCTAATGAGGCACAGACCAAAGCTCAGCTGGAGGACAGGTGTGTGCCTCCCTGTGGCTTCCTGATCGCTGGGAGGCTCTGGTGAACTGGTGACCCACTGGGGCTAAGCTGCAAACACAAAGGTGCCCACACTACTTCCACTCCTCTGGGCCAGTGAGTCTAACAGCCATCTGGCGATGAGTATTAATGGCATTCAACCTACAACTGCAGTACATAAAATTTTCATGTTTAAAAAATGCTGCTTATTTGTTTCAAAGTAGACACTAGGCAGTCCAACAAAGCCCAAGCCTGCCATTATTATTCCAGGAAACACCCACCCGCACTATGGTGTTCCCTTTTCAAAGCACGTCTAAGAGGGGACAGGGGACACACACAGACTCTAGCAAGGACACTCATCAAGATCTCAGGCCCACATGTGGCAACATGAATTAATACGGCACACTGGGTAGACAAACCACTTTTCTTCACACTCTCTCATTCCAAAAGCATCGACTTCGAGATTATTTTTAGCCTCAAATGCACCAGGAGGGCAGAGAGGGCAGGAATCCCCACAGCAGAAACCGTGAACCAAAATAAAGTCTTCCTCTTTACACTGCAGGTGTCGGCTATTCTGTCCCAGCAATGGCAAGGTGACTAAAACAGCAATTTCTACAACGTGGCTAAGCACTCCCACGCCTCACTGTGTTGGTGTGGCTGAAAGACATTCTGATAACTGGGGAGGATGAACTTGTACACACTGACAAGCTGCTATCTCCTCTGTACTTTGCAGATGCTTGTATTATATCCTTTGTCCAAGACTCCACCAGGTTCTCTCTCTCTTCTATGCTCTACGATTACAGGCATTAGCCTTTCTTATGAAACATGTACCAAACATTTTCCTAGACTCATTTTTAATTTGGTTTCAGTGGCTTTTGATGTGTTTTAAATGTAGCAGTAGTAAAATCTATTAATCTCCCTTTTCAGCATCTACTTAAGATCTTTCCCACTTTAAGATTAAATATTTATGCAGGTTTTCTTCTGGTACTTTTATAGTGTCCTACACAAGTATTTAATTCAAATGAAATGTAATTTAATATGAAAAAGGAATATAACTTTCGAAGTGACTAATTTTTTCCGCATAATTTTTCCATTTCCTGCTGACTTTAAATAGGACTACCATCTTTGGGGTTTTTTTTTTTTTTTTGTCTTTTTGAGACAGGGTCTCACTATGCCATTCAGGCTGGTCTTGAGCTCACTTTGTAGCTCAGGCTGGTCTCAAACTCAGAACGATCCTCCTGCCTTAGCCTCCCAAGTGCTAGGATTATAGGCGTGAGCCACCATGCCCGGCTAGGACTACCATCTTATACTAATTACATTTTTCAAAATGTGACCACAGCCAGACATACTGGCACAGGTCTAAAATCCCAGCACTCAGGAGGCTGAGACATGATAACAGCAAGTTCAAGACCAGCTTGTGCTGCATAATGAGTCCTAGCCAGCCTGAACTACATAGTGAGACCCTGTCTCAAGAAACAAAACAAATCAACACACTGGGGAAGCCCACGGTCAGGCCTAGTCAAGCAGAGGACTGTGAGACACCAGGCTGAAGCTTTGGTCAATCAAAGGAGAGAGAGTCCTTGAGTTACTGCAGTGATGCTGGATGAGTTTCAGAAGTGGGAAGAAGTAGACTGCAGGAAATCAGAAAGGAACTGACAGGAAAAATAAAAGCTGCAGAGATGCTGGAGAGACAGTCTGCCATGCAGAGAAGAAAATAAGGAAACAACCTGGACTCTCTTCCAGGCTCCTGGCTCACTGGGAGGGCAGCCTGGCTCACCAGAAGCAAGGAAAGCACCCAGGGCTGGGCGACACAGAGAGAAGCGGGGCAGAGCCCACAGCTGTTGTGAACTGCAAAACCAGGGCCACGTTTTGTTCCAAGGGGACTCTTTCCACACAGTGGCAATAGCCAGAGAGGGACTTCACTGGGCACCCACCATGTCACCAGAGTGCCTGATCAGGTGCCATTTCAGGAAAGGGTTAGTATTTAAACCTAGGACTCAGAACAACTGAAAAACAACTGCCCTGCAGGGTTCCCAGGGTTGCCTCTCACAGTGACAACCCAGGAAGACAGCAGTGGGCAGGAAGCAGGCGAGAGAGTGCGCCGCGGAGAGGTTTAAACTCAGGTGGGAAGGACAGACCACTGATCCCCCACCGCCCTCCAGAGAAGCCAGGCCATTTGAGTTGCACTCAAAAACACGTGGGGCTCGAAGTGCCAGCCGGCACTGAGTACTTGAGCCCCTGCCCTGTGGCTTACATCCACCCTAGATCTGAGGTCTCACTGCTTTCTCTGTCCATCAGCTTGAGCAAGGACACATCTCAGCATGGGCATTGTCACAGCCTAGGGTGGACAGAAGGGCCTCTGGAATAGGGGGAACGACTCATGAACCCACTGGCCACGAGGCTGGGCAGAGAAAACCATGAGTTGCTGGACTCCAGAACTGCAGATCCCAGAGAAAGCCACTCACTCAAAAATACAGAGAAAATCATTTTTTTCTCCATTTTCTTTTGTTACTCCTGTTTTCTTTTTCCTTCTAATTTTCCTATTTTATTCTCTATTATTCACTTCTTCCCTTCTTTTCTTTTGTGTTCTATATTTTTTTCCTGTCACTTTTATTTAATTCTACAAATATCCTTCTACTTAATAGGAACCTTTGTCTGTCTTTTTTTTCCTCATCTTCCAACGTTTAATTTCTCAAATTTTTCTTCTTGCATTCTCCCATTCCCATTCTTTGATAGTGTAACCATCAAGCTTTATTAATATTTAGGTAGTTAACTCTGGTACTGTTGAATTCTTTTCTATCATTAGTGGAGGTAGTTATCCCATTAAGTAGGTATTTGCTGTATATCAATATTTGGTTTGTCTTGAGTGTTTATACTGTAATTACAGATTCTTTTCCAAGGTAACGGGCAGCACATTATAGGTTCTTATGGTATGTCAGTATCTAGTTTGTCTTGGATATTACTGTTCCTGATTTACTTGATACTGTCAGAGCCTCAAAGCTGTCACTATAATAGGCTTTCTCTGTGCCAATACCTGGACTACCGCTTTGACATCAGCAACACGTGGCCCACTCCTGGATAACTGGACCTAGGGCCAATTACAATGCATCCACTCCTCCCATATTAACAGAGGTGGTGGGATCCTGAGACAGACAATGGGTTCTAGCCACCCCCTCAATGCATCCCTTAAAAGACTAAAAGAGATTTCCACACTAGCAACAAAGTCTTTCTGCTGGAAAAATAAACTCACTATAAAAAACTGCAAACCTAAGCACAAAACAAAACAAAAAACAATAGACACATGAAAAGACAAGGCAACAAAATACCTCCTCAAATCTGTTTCATGGAATATTGAGGGGAAGGAAAGCAAAACCCAAAGGGCTTAATTATTTGAAAGGATAATAGAGGAAATTTTTGATTTTTAAAGCAGCAGTCAAATTTATTTGAAAATGTAAAAGCGAAAAGTGAGGGAGAAACTTGCTCTGCAGAATGAGCTTGGGCAGAGTAAAAAAAAGGGCAACAAAAGGACACTGTGGAGAAAGCAGGGCAGGCTACCACGAAGACAGTCACGACAGCCAACAGGGGGAGCTTTAACATACAGATCAGTAAGGTGCGTGGCGGGTTTGGGAGATAGAACCAGTCAGATGACGCAGTAATAAATGAAACAATCAGGGAGCTTACAGAAAACACTAATAAAAAGATAGCTGAGCTAAACGATACAAAACATGATTTGCTACACCGGTTTATTAGCAAAGAACTAGAGTCCACGGAAAGGTTTCAAACAGAAATCCAGGACATTAACCACTTGCCAGTCTACCCCGTACATCATGTGGGCAGTGCGTCTGTGTAGGCACCGTCCCAGATGTCACTCAGGCAGACGTCAATTCAACCAGCTGACTCTTACATTGAATAAATTTGATAAAATTGTCATTTTTGTATTTCCTGCTGTATTATCTTGTAAAATTAACCAAAAATGTGGAATTTTTGGTCATCTAGTATTTAAATAATCGGACTAGTAAGTAGGTTAAAAACTATATTGAAAGTATGGGCAGTAGAAGTAACCATGTCAAAATTAGAAGTCAGGGATACCCTTGAGGACCAACTACGTACTCAGAGATACCTTAAAACAATAAGA
This sequence comes from Cuniculus paca, assembly GCA_004365215.1. NCBI lineage: Eukaryota > Metazoa > Chordata > Mammalia > Rodentia > Cuniculidae > Cuniculus > Cuniculus paca. Next base: position 3,541 of record RJWT010022514.1, on the reverse strand, counting down.
AACCATGAAAAATGGATCCAACGGCTGCTAACCGATGCAAAAAAGGTTAACCAAAATAAATTTTAAAAAACCAGGGCCTTAAAAAAATGTTTACAGAAATAATAGGAGAAAGTTTCCCAAATATAGGGTAGGAATCAAAACTGAACCTCCCCACATCATATCTCCGTCAAAATACCAGAAGCCCAACACAGGGACAGAGTCTTAAAAGCTGTTAGAGAAAAGCAATGAATCGCTTATAAAGGTAAACCTATTAGAATTACAGCAGACATCTTAACACAAAATTAGAGGGCAAGAAACTTCTGGTGAAGTGTTTCAAGCTCCAAAAGATAACAACTTCCAACCCAGACATATATCCTGCTAAGTTTTCTTGCAAAATTGATGGAGAAATAAGGTCTTTCCATGACACAAAGCACCTCAAAAAATTGATGATCACCAAACCAGCCCTCCAAAAAATTCTCAAGAATATCCTAGAAAGAGACAATGAAACCAACGCCATAAATTCTTTTTTTTTTGCGGCACCGGGGATTGAACTCACGACCTTGCGCTTGCCAGGCAGGCGCTTAGGCCGCTAAGCTACATCCCCGGCCAATACCATAAAATTCTAATAGAAACAAGATATCAGGAAATCAGTAATGGCTACCATAATGTATTTTATTATCTTTGAAATAGCTGTCCATGCCATCAAATATAATAAAGTCAAACAAAACACAACAGAATAAAACCAAACTAAACAGAACAATGAAAACAATACAAGGTTTCAAAACATGATCATAGACATTTGCTCCCCTTTCACTTTCACCATATCTATTATGCATTTTGGATCCCACTAACTCCTTTGGTTTTTCTACTATGGAGACAACACAACGTTCACCCATGTGACTCTGAACCATTTTACCCATGAGCGTGATCTCAAGTTGTATCCATTAACCCACAAGAGCCTCCAGGTTATCTTTCTTTATAGCTGAGTAGCTTTCCATTGTATAAAAATGCTGTATCTTTCTTATCCATTCTGCAGTGATGGGCGAGCTACCCTTACTTTTCTCTGGTTCTCTGTCACATTGTTTTGTCTTGATTGATTTTATTCTATTTTGTTTTGTTTGATTGTATTATGTCTGATGGTATAGGCAGCTACTTTGAAGACAACAAGAGGCATTATGGTAGCCACTGTTGTTTTCCTGTTGTCTTGTTTTGAAGTCCTGTACTGCTTTCATTGTTTTGTTTTGATTGACTCTATTCTCCTTTATTTCACTTGGTTTTAGTCTCATCAAAAAAAAAACAAAATTCTAACAGAATGAATACAGCAGGCAGGGTGAGCAGTTAAGCAGAGAGAGGAGAAAAAGCAAGCAGCAACAGGAAAAAAACACAATGACAGGAATAAGTCAATACCTCACAGTAATAAATCTCAGTGTGAATGGCCTTGACTCCAAAGAAACAGGTTGGCAGAGTGATCAGTAAACAAAACCCAACAATATATAGCACATAAGAAACCTATTTAGTCCAAAAAGAAACACACCAATTAAAAATCAGAGGATGGAAAACAATATTCCATGTAATGGGAACCCAGGAGAAAAGCAGGAGTAGTTATTCTAATTTCAGAAAGAGTGGATTTCAAGTCACAACTAATCAGAGGAGATAAAATCATTACATATTGGTTAAAGGAACAATTCAACAGGAAGTAACAATTATAAACACATACACAGCAAACACCAGAGCACCCAACCTCCTAAAATAAACACTACCAGATAAACACCAACACAATTATAATGGGGAACCTCAATACCCGTTGACACAAACAGCCAGATAAACTAGACAAAAAAAACCAAAAAACACCCAAAAAAAGAGTTGAACCAAACTTTTGAACAAATGGACTTCATAAATATCTGTAGTTTCACCCAACAACAAAATACACATTCTCAGCAGCACATGAGACTTTCTCCAAAACAGACCACATGCTATCCCATACAGTATGCTTAAGCAAATGCAAAAGAATCATAATTATTCGATGTATATTATATACAGTACAATGAAAATAGAAATCAATGGCAAAAAAAATCACAGAAATTATACAAACACATGGAAATTAAACAACATTTTCTTGAATAATCAACGGATTGCAAAAGAAATCAAGGAAGAAATTAGACAAGAATCAAACGATAATGCCAGTACAATATACCAGAATCTCTAGGACACAATGAAAATCAGAGCAAGTCCAAAGAAATTACCTAATGATGTACTTCAAAGTCCTAGAAAACCAAAAACAATCCAAATCCAAAACTAGTAAAAGGAAAGAAATTATACAGATCAGAACAGAAATTAATGAAATGAAGACGAAAGAAAGAAAGAAAGAAAGAAAGAAAGAAAGAAAGAAAGAAAGAAAGAAAGAAAGAAAGACCACTCAATGAATCAAAGAGCTGGTTTTTTTTTGAAAGAACAAAATAGATGAACCCTTAGCCAATCTTATGCAAAAAAGGAAAGAAAAGACATAAATCAATGCATTTGGAAATCAAAAAGGAGAAATCACAATAGTCTTTGCCAAAATTCGTATTATGAGCAAATACTTTGAGATCATGTACTCTAATAAAATGGAGAATCTAATATCAGGCAATGAGATTGAAGAAGTAATAAACTACCAGCTAGGCAAAGCTTAGCCTGTTGTGGCTGAGGCAGGAGGATCACTATGACTTCAAAGCCAGTCTGAACCACACAGTGAGACTCTGTCTCAAAAGACAGGCAGGCAGGCAGGCAGGCAGAAAGTAGTCAAGTCAAACCAAGCCAAACCAAGCCCAGGTTCTAGTGGATTTGCTGCCAAATTCTATGAGTTTTAGAGAAGATCTAATGCCTATACGCCTCACCTCAAACTTCTCAATGAAATGAAAAGTGATGGAGGACTGCCAAAGTCATTATCCTGATTCCCAAAAAGGATCCAACCAAAAAAGAGAACTAACTACAGGCCAACCTCTCTAATGAACAGAGACGTAAAAATCCTCAATAAGATACTAGCAAACTAAATGCAACAAATCATCAAAAAGACCATACATTATGACCATATAGGATTCAACCCAGGGAAGCAGGGATAGCTTCTGTGATGGCTTGTGTCTAGATGTCCCCTCAAAGCCTCATGTGGTCATAGATGGGGCTTTTTGGAGGTCACTGCATCTAGGGTGCGATGATGCAATTAAGTGTGTGATGCTGGGATTAAAGGATTAGTTTGGCATAGTTCTAGGTATGGATAATGGAAGACCCACCCTGGGTGTGAGTATACTGCATCCTGGAAGGAATATTAGAGGCAGAAAGAGGGCTACTGCAGTCACTTGCTTCTATACTATTTCACTGCTTTGCTGCCTTCTGCCTGCCATGGACTGTTTCTCCTCTGTGACGCCCCCTGCCACACCACCCTGCCTTGGGGCAGCCATCTATGAACTGAAACCTCTACAAACCGTGAGCTATAATAAACCTGTCTTCCTTTAACTTTGGGTGTTGGGTACTTTTTTAGCCAAAAAACAAAAACAAAAAACAAAAACAGACTATATGACAAATCAAT
>RJWT010022513.1:0-17217 GCA_004365215.1 Cuniculus paca | reverse complement strand
TACTTTTATGAGTTTTCAGCTCCAAAACAGAGTTCTCACTTGCCCCACTTTCCCAGGAAAATCTCATTCATTCCCATGGTTTCATTTTTGTTCTTTATATCTAAAGCATCCTAAGTCTTCCTTTTGGAGCTGTCTCTTGAGTTCCAGACTCCAATATAGAACTGTGTATTGGACAACTCCTCCTGGCAGTCCAGCAGTTGCACCAATGTGTAAGATGGAATTCACCACTGTTCACCCTCCCCAAACACTGTGTTCTTTATTTCAGTACATGACAATGCTATCACTACCAACCTGGGTCAGAAACTAGGGAATCACCCAGCTCTTCATTTTCATTCACATGAGTTTTCTTCTTCCTACACACATTCACACACGCACACATACTGGGGACATGGCCAAGATCCCCAACTGCCTGTGTGAAGGGTATGGTGAAGGATAAAATCAGAAACAGAGACAATTTAGTAATGCATGATGGGGGGGTGGAAGGTCAATGCTTCAGGATGGGCAAAGATCCAAATACCCTGAACCAGTCACTTGGATGGTTCAATGCAATGGGTGTATAGGATGATAGGAGAGGCTAGCAGAAGATTCAGAGGTCTATGACTCAGCAGGTAGTGAATAATCCTAGGATGTCTCAAAAGGGCAGAGATGATCTTAGGCTAAGAAAGATCTTGCTCTGGAGTGTTCTTTTTCATCTTAGTAGTCTTAGTTTAGTCTTAGTGGGTGAGAGAGGATGACCCATCTGTCTTGGTTACTTTCTCTCCTTGCTGAGACAAACACCTGACACCCAAAATTAGGGAAGAAAAGATTTATTTAGCTTACAGTTCTTGGTGCTTGCAGTCCATAATCAGCTGGCTCCAAGGCAGGGTGGCATGGCTCTGGGGCAACACTTCAAGGCAGCAGCCAGAGCAAAAGAGCAAAAGGCAAGCCTCTTCTCTACACTTCTATTGTACACAGGCCACACACCCTCCTTCAGGGTGGGTGTAACACCCCCTTCAGGATGAGTCTAACATTCACAAAATGTCCTTGCTCTCCTTTGCACAGGATGAGGATATTTACAAAGTAAGAACCCTGGCTCCCTGCTGAGTCTCTCAGTTAAATTTCTAAACTGCTCAAGTTGAAACAATGTGTCAACCATAACACCATTCCCAAGAGTTAATGAGAAGTCTCGAAAGGGTGACACCATAATCCCAAGCCTCCATTTCTCCCTTAGGAAGTATGCAAAATTACCCATTGTGAATTCATGGTTCCCAACACACACACACACACACACACACACATCAAAATGAGTCCTGTCATTCTAAAATATCATTGAACTCTTATCCCACTGCTTCTGACTTACTTCAGGCTAAACCTTCTCTTTCCTCTCCTGACACTTCCAACTGGTGTTTCTATATTCCCTCCTTCCCTCTTTAGTTTCCACTGGAAAGGTCCAGATAGCTCTTTCTAGAAATAACAAAATTTATCAAATGTCCAATATAATATGTCAGTACTTTCTAGTTGCTCATATGTTCAAATACAAAAGTCTTAATATTTCATGAAAGGGGAACTTTGTATAGGCCTCATTACGTAGCCTTTGTGTAGCCTTCAAAAGTTATTCACCTTTCTTCTCACCAGGATTACATTCAACTCTTTTCTTAATTCTTAAATTACCAAGATCCAGCTCATTTTAGTGTTTACTTTCATTCCAGATTGTTGTTGCACCTTGAAACTAACTTTACTGTAACATTTGGTTTAACTTGGCAACTTCTTAGCATTAATGATAAGTGTTAATTCCTAAGAAGTAAAATAGAAAGTATGCATTGTGGTTTGAATGGGTTTTTTGCTCAAAATTAATATTCACTAAATTGGAATTTTTTCCCAATTGAACAATATTAAGCATTTGGGACTGGGTAGAGGTTTTGCTGGGTAACTGAGCACATGATTAACAAAGGCCCTGAATTCACTCCCCAGAACAAGAAGCAAACTGGGGCCTCTAGCAGGTGAATAGGCTGTAAGGACTTCATGAAAAAAAAGGCTGGTAGAAATGAGCTAGGCTCATGATGCCTCTGCATCCTGCCACACAAGGAGACAGCAGCAAGAGCCAGCTCAAAAGCAAAGTGAGTGTCCCTCAGAAGACTCTGAATGCTGTGGGTTTAAGTTTACAATGTGTGGCCTCCAAAAGTGTCAGAAAATAAATTTCTGTTCATTATAAATTAGCCAGCATCAGGAATTTTGAAATAGCAGGTCAAATGGACCAAAACAGTAAGTATGAAAGAAAAATAACTAGATTAAAAAGTGAGCAAAGGCCCTACATAGACATCTCTTAAAAGAACACATGCAAATGGTCAATAGATATCTGAAAAAAATGCCCAACATCACTAATCACCAGGGAATTGTAAATCCAAACCATAATGAGGTGGTATCACCTCACACCTTTCAGGACAGCTAGTGTCAGAAAGACAAAAGAGCACCTTTGCAGCCCTAGTACTTGGAAGACAGAGGCAGGAGAATCACAAGATTGAGCCTGGCCTGAGGTATATATGAACTTCAAGGTAATGGGGGCAACCTAGTAAGATGCTAGTGTTTTGTTTTGCTTTGTTTTGTTTTGTTTGTCTAAAAGCGAGAGAGAGAGAGAGAGAGAGAGAGAGAGAGACAGAGAGACAGAGAGAGAGAGAGACAGAGAGAGAGAGAGAAAGAAAGAGAGAGAGAGAGAGAGAGAAAGAAAGAAAGAAAGAAAGAAAGAAAGAAAGAAAGAAAGAAAGAAAGGAAGGAAGGAAGGAAGGAAGGAAGGAAGGAAGGAAGGAAGGAAGGAAGGAAGGAAGGAAGGAAGAAAGAAAAGAGGCTGGGGATCTAGTTCAGTGGCCTAAGCGCCTGCCTGGCAAGCACAAGGTCATGAGTTCAATCCCCGTGCAGCCAAAGAAAAAAAGAAAGAAAGAAAACAAGAAATTAAAAAAAGAAAGTCAAAAAGAAAAGATGCTGGGCACAGTGATGCACGTCTGTAATCCCAGCACTCCATAGGCTGAGGCAGGGGAATTGCTGTGAGTTTGAAGCCAGCCTGGGCTACATACAGAGACCCTATCTCAAACAACAACAACAAAAGATTAAGCGGAAAAGGGAAACTTCCTTGTATACTTTTGTAGGAATGCAAATTAGTGCATCCATGATGGAAAATGGTATGGAAGTGTCTCAAAAAATTAAGAATAGGACTGCCATAAGATCTAGCACTTCTGTGTATATATCCAAAGCAAGTGAAATTAGTACCTTAAAAGACATCTGCACACTCATGTTTATCGCAGCATTATTCACAATAGCTAAGCTACGGAATCAAACTATTAACCATTAACAGAAGAATGGATAAAGAGAAGACAATAAAATTGAATAACAGGAATATGGCATGTAATGAAGTAATCTGAAGAGATAAACCAAAGTTGCAGTTATGCACAATGAATAAGTATAGAGATCTAGTGAGGCCTATAATTAATAAGATTGCATTGTGAGCCAGAAATTTACTAAGAAAACAAGTGTTTAGACACTTTTATAAAGTAAAAAGGAGGCTGTATGAGAAAATGGATATGTTAATTTTCTTGACTATAGTAACCACTTCACTACATGTACATATATCAAAACATCATGTCATAAGCCTAAATTCATGTAATGATAAAAAGGCAAATGCCATATAATACACAATGCAATATTATTCTATCTTAAAAAAAAACAAAAAGAAATTCTGTCATTTGCAACAACATGCTTGAATGCAGAGGACATTATGCAAAATGAGATAAGCCAAGCACAAAAAGACAAATACTGTGGGATTTCATATACATATATATGTAATCTAAAATAATCAAATCCATAGAAACAGAGTAGAATAGTTGTTACAGAGGTGTGTAAGGAGGAGGTAGAATTAAAGGCAGAAAGGACAGATGTTGATCAAAGAATGTAAAGTTTTACTTATACAATAGAATTAAATTAGGGCTGGGGATTTAGCTCAATGGCCTAAGCACCTGCCTGGCAAGTATGAGGTTGAGAGTTCAATCCCCGGTGCTGCAAAAAAAAAAAAAAAGATAATTAATTACAATAGAAATAAATTCAAGAGATCTATTGTCCAACATGGTAACTGTAGTGAACAATATTGTATTGTAAACTTGAAAATTGCTAAAAGAATAGATTTTTAAATGTTCTTACCACAAAAAATATAAGTACATGAGGTGATGCGTATGTTAATGATTTCCCAGGATGTTAATTGAATCTTTTTACAATGTTCACATGTATAAAAATGTCACATTGTACACCGTAAATATATTTTTTAAGCATTTCTGTCAATTACACCTTAATAAAGTTGGTGGTGGGCAGGAAATGTTCCTGCCTCAGTTTTCATATTAGGTATAATCCTGACACACCTGGAAAGTTTCCTATGCTGAATTCACTCTCTCCCTCTTTCATAATTACAAAATGTAGATTTTGTTCAGTGTAGATGTGACCAGCTAAAACAATAAGTTTGTGATGAAGGGTGGACCCATGACTCATATAAGGTCAAGAAAAACTTCACTGGAACTCTCCTAGTGGAGTTTACAAAAAAAGAGCTTTTTTTAAAGGGAAGGAGTGGGCGTGACTTCAATCCTCAGCCTCCGGTACTTTGCCTCTGTCTTTTCCTCTGCTCTCTGCTCAGGCTCATGAGTGGCATCTGGATATACAGTAAATCTGACATTGTAGAACTGAGAAAACTCACATTGTGATGGCAAAACAGCAATGCAGATCCTAAATTATTAGCACCCTGACGTATCAGAGCCAAAAACCTTTTACTCTTTAAAGCTGACTGTCATATTGCTTACTACATGCCTCACACAGTACTAGGCCCAAAGTAGAAACAGTAACTAGGAAAAGAACTGATGGATGAATAAATGAAAAAAAAGGAAAAGGATCTGGTAGTCCATAATGTGAATGTAAGCTTCTTCCAAGGCTAAATTTGTTCTTCCTTCTTAAAGGTTTAAAATGTTGGTTCTGTTCGTAAATATAGATATTAGGATATAAGAATCTAATATTCTCCCACTGATTATTCATCTGATTTGAAAATCTAAAACCTTGGTTAACAATGCAGATATTGCACCGTTAAAGAAGCAAGTTGGCTCATTAATATTAACGCTCAAATTAGTATATTGTATAATCTCTTCATAATTTGCTCACTAGTATCTTCAGGAGATTAGGAGCAGGACCTCAGGCAAATGCTTATAGGGAAAAAAAGAGAAAATTAGAAAGAACAAAAAGGAGATGTCAAAATTTAGTATGGAATATTATGAAGTGCTCCTGTAGCAATATCTTATGGTCATAAATGGTGACGCTGCCTAGTTCACAGAGGACGGCTCTCCAAGGATCTCTTGCTATAATTTTTATTATCTCTTTTATGATTGAAACATTTGCAATATTGCAGTAACCAGAACAGTGGTATTATAAAGTGCCATAGACTGGATGACTTAAACAACAGAAACTTATTTCTCAAATTTCTGGAAGTGGGAAAAACTGGGATGCCTGTATGGTACAGTTCTAGTGAAAACCAGTTTCTTGGTTCATCGATGACTGTCTTCTAGCTGTTTCCTCAATGGTGAAAGAAAGGGATCAGAAAGTTCTCTGTGTTCTCGTTTATAAGAACATTAATGCTATATATTAGGACTCCACTCTCAGGACCTAATCACTTACCAAAGGCCCCTCCTAATACTACATTAACAAGTAAGATTTCAACATGTGAGTGGGTGGGTGGGACATAAACATTTGGTCCAAAATAGTAAGTATAGGGGTAAAAGATAAAAATAATACAATGTTATTTTCTAAGGAAAGTTACTTAACATGTACATTAATTAAGAAGATACCAAAATTAATTCTTATGAAGTTAATTCTAGTGTGATATGGTAGCACACACCTGTAGTCCCAGCACTCAGGAGACTGAGGCAGTAGGATTGCTGCAAGTTCAAGGCCAGTCTGGGCTACACAGTAAGTTCAAGGCCAGCCTGAAATACATAGCAAGACCCTGTTTCAAAAAAAAGTTAATTCTTAGTTTCTAAGAAGAGAAATTGCTTCTTGTTGGGCTTCTAAAACATTTCTCTGAAAAAGTAAATAGAGACAAAATACTGAGAGCAAAGACATTTTCTATTTCTTCAATGCTGCACCCTTTTAAAAAATCAAAATACATAAATAATAAAAGTCATTTTGACCTAGTAGATAAACTGTTACAGAGAGTTGATAGCTGACACTATTGCTTCAGGCATCATACATGAGCCAAAGTAAATAAAATATAAATCAATTGGGCTTAAAATTGTTTAGAAGTACTTCTATTTGGCTTTAGTAAATAAAAAAAATCTCTGTGTTCACATAATTAAATTAAAAAGATATGCTGTTTCCTTTTTATTTGTTCTTCTTACTGAAAGGAATTTCACTAATGTTCTTCATTTCCGGAATAGTTCCAGCAGTTATTTTACCATGTTAAGTACTGTGGTCCCTGACTCAAAAAAGACATGTAGAAACATAAACCTCTCTTCAACGATTGAAGTACTGTTAGGAAAAGGGACAGGCTTAGACAAGACAAGGCAGGGATGGCATTTTTGTTCTTTTGAAGGAAAATAAACAATGTGAGTTGGTGGGAGAGAGATTGAAACTATATTGAAAGACAAATGGAAGGGCAAATAAGACTGTGATACACATGCATGTCCTTTCTATGGAAAGACAACTTTGTGTCTTGCAGAAGGAAGAATGCAGCTCCCGAGCCAGCCCCAGCAAGCCACAGGGAAGTGTCAGAGACTGCCATGAGGCAAACTCCTGGAAGATACTTTGCCCTGGAAGGTGCTTGAAGAGTTAGCAGATGCCCCAGGGCCTGGCTCACACATGTGTGACCATCAGGAGCAATAAGGCACAGAAAGAGTCTTTTTGAAGGTTATTTGCAAAGCGATATTTCTATCTTACAGACTAAATATGCATAGTGTATACTGACTTCAAAGGAGAGTTTCTGCAGCTAAAGATGATAATTATTGATTGAGTCATTCTGATTCAGCAATTGACAAATTGCCTTCATACGCACTACGATGATGTTGTAGGACCAGGGTAAGGTTTATCTGGATGGGCACAATAGTCTGAAAAGTCAAATTCAGGAAACATCACAGCCTAAGAAACGTACAGGCTTGTTTTGGCAGAAACCCTGGAGAAAGACAGTTGATGCACACAACGCAAGCTTCCCACTACAGCGAGGAGCACAGGCCTTCCTCCTGTCCCTGGGTCAGCCTGCGCAGCTAAGCAGTATGCACATAGCAGGCAGTGAAGGGAGTAGAAGGGTTTATCAGCTCGGAATGTGAGGCTGCCTTCTCCACACCCCCAGACTGGAGGGTTGTCCAGGATCTCCCCATTGAATGCTATCTGCAGCAGCCTCTCTGGGTATGAACTGTCTCTTCTCCTGTAAGCACAGTACAGAAACCTAACAAACAGTAGGCAAGCTACAATCCTGGGCAGAAGGATAGCGGAAGCATTTTTCCCTTCACTTCCTTCCTTCATCTTCCCCAAGGAGAGAGCATTGAGCAATAAAGAGATTAGGTCATATGGGATTAGGCTGGGCATGAATCTCAAACAACGGTGCAAAGTACAGCAGAGTCATCTTAATTATTAGGCTCATCTATGAGGTATTTCCTGGTTGCTTGGGCCTTGCTGGTCATTCCCTGGTAATTACCATCTCCCAGTTTTATATCTGCTTTTATTGCAACACTAAATGAGTTGAAGTAAAATGATTTATTTATATGTCGGTCTCTTTTTTCTTTCTTTATTTTTTTTTTCATGGCCTGTTAAATTACGAGTCCTCCACAACACAACTAAAGTCTTTGAGATCATGCTTTCTCTCTTTTAACCTATTTCCTTTGTCCCCAAACCCATGAATGCCAAGCACTCATTTGGCACTTACCAAGCAGGAGAAGAACATTTGTTTGTTTGTAATGATTATTAATCTAAGCCAATGTGTGTAATGGAGAAAAATTTCCAAATAAAAAATCAAGAGTACCTCTGTCACATTTTAGTTCCCAAGTATTGAAATACATTAATCTTAAAGTTAGAAAATAAAATAACTTGTATTAAAAATGCATGGAACATTTCAAGAGCATATATATATATATATTTTTTCCTCCCAGGTTAATATTATTTTGAACCTGAATGTGCTTTTGGTTTATTTCTTTATTTATTTTTGTTTGTTTGTTTGAGACAGGGTCTTGCTACGCAATTTAGGCTGACCTTGAACTTACTTTGTAGCCCAGGCTGGCCTCAAACTCATGGCAATCCTTCTGCCCCAGCCTCTCAAGTGCTGAGATTACAGGCATGCACCACCATGCCCGGTTTTAAATGTGCTTTTGAACAACAAAAAAAAAAATGCTAAATTTCTATTTGTGAAATAATTTCCACTGACTGTTTAGCCAGATCAAAACACTACAAAAATGCTTTCTATGCTACGTATATAAAGGGAGGCCCAAACCAGGAGAACCACTGCCTCAGATACCCAGGACACAGACAGAGAACAAGGAAACCAAAGGCAAACAGAACACACAGGAAGGGAAGTTTGAAAGGGAAAAGAAGAGAGGCCCATAAATGGTATCAGGTCAACATCATGCTCCTGCAGGAAAGTGAAGATCTGAGTGCTTTGTTCTGTCACTCATCTTGGAACATGGAAGAATTACTTCAGCATTGCTTAAAAAAATTTAAAAAATTTTTTAGAAAGACATCCTTACCTTATCTCACCTCAGAGGTTGAAACTCATGCCTTGGGATTCAGAAGCTGAAGTATGTGATACAAAGATGGCACTGCACGGAGGAGAAGGCAGAATCCAAAATCTGGAGGAACTTTGCAAGGGGCTGGAAGAGGGCTGGGTTTGGTGGGTTCCAAGAGAGATGGGTGACGTGCCCGTGTGACTATATGGAAAAGAGAGCAAATGAAAAGCATGACAACATAAACTCCTCTCCGGGTAGATTTCAGAGTCTTGCTTTCACATTACTTTCTCTAATCTTCTTTCATTTTAGTTTTAATCACTGTTATGTCACCAGGTTACCTTAAAAATTGGTTATATTGGTGCTTCTTTGGAACCACTGAGGAGGAGAAGCAGCAATCTAACTGCTCTCTCTCTCTCACTCTGTCTCTGTCTCTCTCTCTCTCTCTCCCTCCCTCTCTCTCTCTCTCCCTCTCTGCCATGCTTTGGGTGTTGCTAGTCTAAAGGATAAAAGAAAGAACAGCAGAAGAGAATATAGGAGGAGCTTCCTGAGAGCAGCAATTCACAGAGGACATGCTAGAAAATTCAAAGTCTAGTACAAAAAAAACAGGAAAGCTCATGGAATACAGGTAGCCCTACCCATGGAGCCACATTTTCCAGGGCAGATGACACGTGGCAATTGTAAATGTTCTGTGGCTGCATGAAAGAGGGTCTATGAAGCTTGCCTTTGGATGGAAGTGTACCTTAGAGAGAGGGAAAAAATGGGATGTGGTGAATTGAGGCAAGAATAGGAGAATCCTGCTCTCATTATCATTTGAGATAGTCAACTATAAATCATCTAGCCTGAACTTCAAGTGTTAAAAAAAAATTGTTGAAATTCCAAGTTTCTTTTAATAATATATACTCATTTGGACAAAGCACATGGTCTTTTATTTTGGAAGATAAGGATCTATAAATTATTTTGCTGGAAATAAACCTATTAGTAAAATAATTATAGATAAAGCACCTAGTGTTTGACACAATGTTTTTGCCATTTAATTCAGAAGCCCCTCAGCAGAGACCAGAATGCCTTGTTTCTACTAGTTTTTCTAACTCATATTCATCCCTAAAGAATGTTAATGACAATATTTTACATGTCAATTTGTCTCTGGCTGAAGATGGTCTTCTAATCCTCTTTAAAAATTCTCCTATTCTAATCAACCTCCAAAGTAATGTATTGCCTGAACAGAGGTGTTCTTGTTTTGATTTCTACAAATCACTGTGTGATATCAACAAATGCTTGGCTGATGATTTCACTTGCACAAATTTGCCTGGAAATAATGAATACCATCTACCTAATGTTCCAAACAAACTGACTTGTGACATTTCCACCTGCATTTACTCTTTGTTTTTTTTTTTTTTTTGCAGCACTGGGGATTGAACTCACAACCTTGCGCTTGCCAGGCAGGCGCTTAGACCGCTGAGCTAGATCCCCAGCCCTGTTTTTGAGACAGGGTCTCACTGTGCCATTCAGGCTGGCCTTGAGCTCACTTTGTAGCCCAGGCTGGTCTCGAACTCACAAGGATACGCCTGTCTCAGCCTCCCGAGTGCTGGGATTACAGGTGTGAGCCACCACGCCCAGCTCTTTGTTATTTTTTTAAAGATGAAGAAAATAATTTCTTTCTACTTATCAAATACTTTAGATGCTTCAATATTTCAGAGAAAGCACACTTATGTTCATTTCTTTTCTTCTTTCTGTAGACTAACAAATATACTTATTTTTAATATTAAGCAAAATAACATCAACTATCAAATTTTAAATGTTTCGGTGTTTAATATTATGTGGGCAGATCATTTGGATGTTTTCCTTTAATTTTCAGTTATTGTGTTAATTCTGTTTGTTTCTACTGTTGGTTCCAAATAGTTATTAAGCAAATTCCATGTACAAGCTCTGTTTGGTAATTATTATAGCAAATAGGAAAAAAAATGAGTGCATTATTTTTACTTGTAAGAAACTTAAAATATATTTAGGAAAATAAGGTACTAATAACGAAGAATATTAAGTAATGTTTGTAAAATACTGACTAATTTACCAAACTGTATCACATACCTAATTTAATATCATCTTTAAAGAAACTTTGAAACAGAATACATGCAATTATACACATTTGAGAGATGGGGAACTGAAGATCCAACATGTGAAACAACCTACTCACCTAAGTGGTAGAACCAGGGTTTGGAGCCAAATACTGTGGGCTTCAAATACTGTCCTGTTTCTATTGAACTAAATAACAATAACTGAAAAAGCCTTGAAGAGTGACAGAAGAATGATTCAGGTTGTTTGTGCTTTCGCTTGAACAGAAGTGGAGGAGCACCGATGGCCTATTAGGGGGCAATAGCAAGGGTGAGTATCTGAATCACTGCCAAAGAAAAGTAGTTACCCTGAGGAGGGGGCAAATCATAAAGTCTGATATGGGAGGACAATGAAGAGAAAATCTAGTTAAACTAAAATACAGAGAATGTGAGAATTACAGAGTGTGTAAGGAGAAAGTAGACCACTCCTAGGTCAGGATATCTCACCCATCACCCCAGATCCAGCACACAAGCCATCTTGGGAGAGGATCAGACTGGGGATGGGGCGGGTGTGGGGGGTCTGCCTTCAGGGCATTGTGAAGGACTGAATACACTCATTGTCAATCTGTCCTCCCCGCTGAGTTTAGTGAAGTGAGGCAAATCCAACTTGAGGTTTCCCAAACACAGAGGAGCATAACAACAACAACTGAGGTCCCCTATTCCTCCCGCATTCAATGGGAGTGCTGCACGTGGAACCTTCAGCCCCTCCCCACAACTGTCCACTGGCTCCCACACAGGGTCACCAGAAACTTTTAGCTGAGAACTGCAAAGGACAGGGAAAACTGGTTCCATGACCAGCAAAGAGAGTCAGGAGAGCAAGTGCCTGCCTACTGTTTCTGTGGGCAGGGCTGCAGCAGCTAGACATCTGTGCACAGAGAGATGGTGACTAGCACCTGGGTGAATGGCTTTTTGGTTGTGTAACAGAGCAGGAAAACTTGTGGAGGAAAGACACAGAAATGTCCATACTATCTTCCTCCACCCAAATACACTAAGGCCATCGGATCCACTCAAGTCTGCAGCAAATCACACCCAGAGGACAGCGCAAAATCAGGACAAGTGCTGGAAGACAACAACCGTCCTCAAGGATTTGGCCAGGCAGTTGGCTGGCCCACTGAGGGAAACCGCTTGGCTACTCAAAATCAGACAGGGAAGTGACAGGAAGTTGAGTAGAATCTTTTATTCTTATTCTGTTAATTGTAGTTACTGTATCCTCACTGCTTTGTTGGATTTGGGTATCCCTGATTCCTCCTTTTTTTTTCCCCTTGGTCCTTACATCTTTATTGGTACTGGTTGATTATAACACTTTAACTTCCGAGGTATTCATCTTTGATCTGAACCTTCTTTTAGTGTTTATTCTGTCTTTTGAATCTCTCCTTCACATTCTTTGTTCTCTTCTCTTTCTCATTATTTCACTTCCTTGCCTTTTTCCTCCTCTTCTCTACCTAACAGTATAAATATAAAAAGAGCCTACATAATGCATTAAAGAATAACAACTAACAAGTGCTGTAAGTTAAAGAGTACCAGTTAAGAGAATTTCAGGGGAATCCTTAACAAAGTTGTGACTAGAGGATCCAAATGAAATTATTTATGAACATATTAACAGGCACTGACAATCTCACAGTCATCTTCAATCTCTAAATATACTTTCACCCATCTGTATACCTCCTCCCTAGATACATACTCTGTCAATCTTCCTCAACAGCAGCTCTTTAACCCAGGTACAAAATAATTTCAGCAGAGTCTAACTTTTTCTCTGTTTTGTTGTTGTTGTTTACATATTGACATCTTTCTTACCTCCCTCTCTTCCAGTTGATGTACCCCCTTCCTTTTCCCCTTCTTTTCCACTTGCTGTCACCCCCCACACACACCAAACAAAATGCAGATAGCTGTATAATATAATCTGTAACAAGTATTGACAGAAGAGCAAAATTATCAAAATAAGGTTTAGTGTTAATGATTGATGTAAACTTGATTCTGTTGAAACTGTTACAACCAGCAGAAATTTCCTCCTTGTGTGATGGAATCCAATCCAATTAAATCTAATAGGTCAAAGGGGTAAACAATATCTCTAGACAAAACCAAGAATGCATCACTGAAGAACAAAACCTAACTAAAGAGGTCCTCACATCAACAGCAAACTCTCTTCATTCTATTTGACTTCAACTCTCAGCATCAAAAAAATAAAATAAAATAAACATGAAAAAATAAGACAACAAAATGCCAGCAAAGACTTGCCACTCCCCCAAAGCAAATCTAAGAGTTACTGATGAAGAGGAAAGCAAACACCAGATAACTGAGTTGTACAAAATGATTTCAGAGGAAGTAAAGAAACTTGGAAAATTCAAAGAGGATATAACCCAAGAGATGGTACACATTGACCAACGTGGACATGGAAGAAACAAATAAAAATTTGTAATAATTGACCAAAGTTGTTCGAAACATGAATGACAAATTTACTAAAGATATAGACTCCATGAAAAGGACCCATATAGAGAAAGCCTGAGGTAAAGAATTCTACAGAATTTATAAATAGCAGAAATGACCAAGTGAAGACAGGGTGTCAGAAAACTAGCACAAAATGGAAATTCATGATAAGTTACTTCAAGAAGCCTTAAAAATAATGAAAAAACAAGAAAAATGCATCCAAAGTTATGAAGTGACACTAAGAAGAGAAACCTAAGCCAAACTGTTGTTAGAAATAAGAAGGCAAAAGAACAAACATATGAATTTGTATATATACACTTAAGATAGATAAGATGAATGTAATACTAATTCTATTAGTTCTTGGAACAAAACAGTTAACATTCATAGGATTAGGTCAGCTTTGCATGTCTGTATCTGGTAATCTGAGTAACTCTTTTGAACATACAAAAAAACAAGCTTTGATATGTTCCTACCACCTGGTTTTGAAAGCCTATATAGTTACTGTTTTGGGCTCTCTGTTATTGTTATTTATTTGTTTCTTTTGTTTCTGGTTTTTCTTGTGTTTTGTTATTCCCTCTAACACAGAAAGGATAGATGTATATGTATAGGTTATACATGCCTAGAACTACTCCAAAAGAGTTTACGAGAACTGATTTTTTTATGTGTGATGATATGAACAGCTACTTTGAAGAAAACTAGACCTTTTGTAGCCATTGTTGATTTCTTATCATTATGTTTTGAAGTCCAATAATGCTTTTATTCTTTGAATTGATTCTTTTTAGTCTGTTTTCTATTATTTCATCCAAACATGTGAGAAGGTAGGGACAGCTATTCTGAAGAAAACAAGAGACAATATGGTAGCCATTGTTGATTTCCTATTGTCTGGTTTTGAAGACCTGTAATTCTCTCATTCTTTTTTTCTGATTGGTTTTATACTGTTTTGTTTTGTTTGAATTTGTTGTGTATGAAGGTATGGAAAACTATTTCGAAGAGAACAAGAGACATTATGGTAGCCACTGTTGATTTCCTGTTGTCTTGTTTTGAAGTTTGTATTGCTTGCATTGTTCTGTTCTGATCTGCTTTGTTCTGTTTTGTTTTGTTTTGTTTTGTTTTATTTTGTTTTGTTTTATTCTCTTTAAAATAAAAAAAAATTAGAAGGCAGCACACATGGAATAAAAAAATCTGTGTACAGAAATCATAGCTGAAAATTTTCCAACTATAAAGGAAGCAAGGCTTACAGTACACAGAATAACTATGACAAAAACAGTTCCCCATGGCCTATCATAGTAAAAATCCCAGATACTCAACAAAAGGACAGAATCTTAAAAGTTGTCAGATAAAAGCAAAAGATCATGAGTAAAGATCAACCCATTAGGATTACAGTAGACTTCTCAACACAAAGTTTAAAGGCCAGGAGAGATAGGAGTGAAAGGATGCAAGCTCTAAAAGAAAACAAATTCCAACCTGCGTTAATATATCCTTAAAAAGTATCTTTCGAAATTGATGTGCAAATAAAAACATTCTACAACAAAAAACATCTGAATAAATATGCAAAGACCAAACCAGAACTCCAAATAAGAACCTGGTGTGATGACTCACACCTGTAATTCCAGCCCTTAGGAGACTGAGGCAGGAGGATTGCTGCAAGTTCAAGGCCTGCCTGGGCTACATAGTGAGTTCAAGGATAGCCTGAACTATGTAGTGAGCTCCTGTCTCAAAAAAGACTCCAGATTGTATCAAAGATGGCAAAACAGTAAGCAGCAGAGTAAACAGTCTCTCTGAGAGAAACAGTTCAGGTGCTGGATTACAACATCATGGAGAGGACAAGAACGAAGGAAGTGGGTTCCCTGGACCCAGAAAGAATCTAAAATATGAATTGAAGCCCACACAGAGAATAAAAAGAAGAATTTAAAGGAAGAAGAAGGTGGTGGCTGGCAGCGCCTTAGCCTAGAGCCAGACTCACCCTGCGAGAAGAGCTGTTGAGCCTGGAGATGCGTGGTCACAGTTGTGGTCCACCCCAGAGGTCTCTGTGGAGAGGTGAGGGGATGGAAGAGAGTGACAGGTGCAGAGATCAGCACTGGCTGGTGGTGAGTGCAGGAGATTCAATCCCCCCATGGGAAAGAGTGATTGGCCAGTAGCCATTTTGGAGTCGGGCAGGATACACCTGAGGACAGGACTGCTGCCGACTCCTTCTGGCAGCTCCAGATTGTGGGCAGACTTGCACAAGTTCCTTGGACCAAGTTCCCCTGCACATTCCAGAAAACATTGCCTAGGTTCCTAATCAGCTTAGATCTGCAGGCTTTGGCCAGTTACACTCCTGTGCAAATGCTGGGGGTACTTGTGGGCTGGTACCCAGCTCAGGGCAGAGGCATAGGCTCCCACCATCAGATACCTGTAGCAAGCACTGGTTAGAAAAACCAAACAGTCATCCAGCAGCTCCAGGTTGTGGGTGAAAGCTGTTTGGACTGAGTGGAAGCTGTCTGGACAGAGTTCCACTCCCATACATGTTCCAGACATCGCATAGGTTCCTAACCAGCTTGGATTCTCAGGCCCTGGCCAGTTCCGCTCCATGCAAACTCCAGGTGGGTCGGTACCCAGCTCAGTGCAGAGGCATGAGCACCCACCATCAGATGCCCATAGCCAGCACCGGCCAGAAAAGCCAAACAGTCTCACTACAGAGAAGTTTTGGCCAGTGCCAGGGTGCCTGGGACCACACTACCCAGGTGTGTGGAAGAAATCAGGAATATGCCAAGATGAAGAGGGAGAAGGAAATCTCTGGCATCCAACCCAAGCAATGCAACTCCAGGAGAAGTAGACACAGAGGAGATTGAGAGTCACACACCTGAAATGTCTGAAGTGATGTCAGCTGAAGAAAAGAAACAACTTCATGAGGCTATAAAAGAAATTAGAAAAGAAATTCTATCCCAGGTAAAAGAAGAAATGAAAAACATAATAAAATAATTACTAAGCATCTCTAAAGAAGACACAGATTAAAAAAAAAAAAAAGAGGAGCATAGGAAAATGAGGGAAACCATGAATGAACAACATAAAAGACATTTAGAATGCATGAAACAAATTCAAAAAGATAGCCAGAAAATTAAAAACTCCATTGAAAGCTTGCAAAATCACTTAAAAGAAACTGAAGACAGATTTTCAAACCTTGAAGACAGGTTTACAGCTTGTGATCGTGAAAGGAAAGATCTCTTAAAAATAACAAGGACTCAAGAAGTAACAATTCAATGGCTCCAAGACAACTCAAAGAAATATAACAAGAATTAAAAATGTGAGTAAAAAAGCAGAGTTTGAGACAAATGACATCAGGACCTTATTTTCAGAAATAATTTCTGAGAACTTCCCAAGCATGGAAAAAGAAAGTGACATTCAAATAAGTGAGGCATATAGAACTCCAGCTAGCCATAACCCAAACAAATCTACACCCAAACATAATAATCAAGATCCTAGAAATTCAACTCAAGAATAGAATATTAAAATCTGTTAGAGAAAAGAAACAGATCACCTATAAAGAAAAACCCATCAGAATCATGGCAGACTTCTCAACACAAACTATCAAGTCAAGAAGAGGCTAGAGTGAAGTATTACAAGTCCTGAAAGAAAACAACTTCCAACCCAGACTGATGTACCCTGCAAAACTTTCTTTCAAAATTAATGGAGAAACAAGATACTTCCATGACAAAGAACAACTCAAGGAATTCATGACCAGAAAACCAACCCTACAAAGAATAATAAAGGACATTCTACAGAGAGATAAAAAGGACCATGGTCTCGGGAACAATGGGAGAGGGGGACCATCAAGTGGGGCCAGTCGATTGAATGGAGAGGAAAAACAGGGAGCCAATGGCAGGAAAATAGCATGGCAGAGACAATGCAGTTCAAGAGGGCCTCAAGGCACCAATAGAAAGAAACACAGGTAGAGTGGATCAGGAGACAGGATCCATCAATATGCTCTATACAAGAAATGT